>SKCR01036633.1:0-53048 GCA_019454045.1 Zanthoxylum bungeanum
GGAAATATCTTAAAATTGTAATGGAACTACGTGAGCTTTGATTCCTCTCACCCCTGGAGGATACGTAGGCAACTTAAATTTTTAAAAATTTAAGCTCAAGCTCTTCAATGTAATAATTTTATTTATTTATTAAATTAATCTCATTTATTTAAATTTATTTTCGAATTTTTTTTTTAAAAAAAGGTTCGAACCGGAACCGAACCGGTCGGTTCCGGTTCGGTTCAAGGTTCCGGTTCCACTTCAGTGTGGAATTGGAAATCGACCGGTTCGGTTCGATTCCGAACCGAAACCGAACCGCCGGCCGGGTCTAACCGGGTACGCACGTGTTCGGATAGTCTGATGACCGTATTTACTACCAACATATCCAGGGATCTTTTGGGTCGCCTCCCAAAGATTCACCGATGACATTTGACTTAAACAGAATTAATCTGGGATTAATTATGAGAGAGAGAAAATTAATCTAGGATTAATTATGGCAAGAATTAATCTAGGATTAATTCGACTAGAAGAGAGAACGCGATTAATTTGGAATTAATCGGCAAAGTAAATTTAATAGTTAAATTGGATTTTACTATTTAATTTATTTAAATTGGGCTAAAATAATATATTAGATATATTAATTGAAATTGGATTTCAATTCGAAATTAAATTAGATTTTAATTCTAACGAACGAAATAATTCGTAAGCGACTTTCGTAATAATTTTGCTAGGCATTATTATTTAATTAAATTAGATTTAATTATGTCGCAAAGGCAAATTCGTTTATTCGGAATTAAACGAACCCGGTCCCGGGCGAAGTTGCGTGTTGGATTAGCCGACTTAAATGCAGAATTTAAAAGTGGTGGGACCCACTTCACTTACATCAAATTTGGACATTTGATGGAAATGGTTAGGCTTATTTCATGGATTTGATTTATTGAAAGAAAGCTTGGCTTTACTTGTAATTTACACAAACCAATTCCAACACTCAACTCAAGTATAAATTAATTTGGTCAACTTTGGAAGTGCAAAATTCACTATTCACAGCAACCAAAATTTCTCTCTTCTTCCTCCTTGAGGCTGTGAGCTTCATCACTCTCCCATGGATTTTTGTTGCAAAAATTCAAGCATGCTAGCACATTAAGGAGTTAATTGAAGGTGATAGTGAGACTCACCCAAGTGTTGGAAACACTACAAGAAGGCTTGGAGCTTCCATCATCCAAGAAAAAATTTGAACTCAACCGATCAATGTAAGTCTACCGCAACTTATTTTTGATTTTATTCACACACGAATCACGCTTAGAGATCCCGTGGCATGTCTAGGACACTAACACGCACATCTTATGTCGACATGTCCACGATTCTTTACAACTGATGCGATCCACCCTAGATGATAGGCTTTGGCCAAAGTCTTTAAGAATCGTGACTTTACTCACACGGATACCTAAACCCCTTATGGTACACATATAGGCCGACAGATCCTATCTTGCTTCGCACTTGATTACTGAGTGCATCGGTCCACACCTAACGAACATCTAGAGGCCAGACCATGAAAGGTTTCTGGCATACATGACATCAAAGTGGGGAGGATCTCACACAAAATCAATGTTATCATATAGTCAAAGGATTACATATGCTACTCGAATCGAGGACATTCCTATTGACGGTGATGTATACTTCCAAATATTAGGAATCGCCTGTGAGTCATTCAGTATTCGTTTCAACGAATAGCTACATGTCTATACTAGTTTCCAAAACTCATGGTACATCCGGTTAAACCATTGGAACTCCAATTCCAATATACGATATGTGCTAGTCTTTTAGGTTATAGGAATTCGACCGTATTCCAAAACCAACGACTATGAATATTTACTTTAAGAATAATTTACACTTAGTGTCAAGACAATTCTAAGGTCGATGTCATTCTTAGCATATCTATACATCAATTTAATAGTGTAATGACAATACCATTAATGAGGTATGAAATGAAAAATATAGTTATTTTGTTAATAAATAATAAAATATACAATTCGGATTGACACTCCAAGCACCAACTCCATCAATCGCAACGTCCATACAAGCAGACCCAGACAGAGAGCTTCTTCTTGCTCCGCGTCGTGACGCTGGGTGTTGGGCGTCGCGACACTCATATAATCAGACTGAGGCTTCCACAGGACCGACCCGAGTCTTCCACATGATCGACCCGAGGTAGAGGGTATTTTCATGATCCGCGTCGCGACATCAAGTATTGAGCGTTGTGACACCCACACGACCAGACCTGAAACAAATGGCATCTCCAAACTCGGTGTCGCGATGCTATCCCATACGCGTCGCGATGCTGGCCTGATTCTAGACTAATATTCAACTCTCCACTGTCAAATTCCAAATTGCAATGCCAACACCCCACACTATGACCTTCACACAAGCACTTCTTTGAACTTTAACATCCATACATGCTAGACCAGTATTCCACCATCAAAGCAACTCTCTAACCTTAATTTAACTCAATATTTAGAATTTCATAATTTTGGAAATTTCCTAATAAAATCAATTTCCTAGTTCATTATCCACCTTAATGCAATCACTAGTATGGCATCAACACTAACATAACATTACTTCATCAAAACTCTACAATCCTAGTTTTGGGCCAAGATTCCTTACCTTGAATCATGATTCTTCTTCTCCATTAGAGTCCACAAGCCTTCCTTTCTCATTTCTAAACTTGGTTTGTGTTGGATTCTCTCCATTCTTCTTCAAGATTTCTTGTGAAGTTATAAATCCTTCATTCTCTCCCTTCTTCCTCATTTTCGGTCCTCCATAGAATTTAAGGATTGTGTGGCTTTTATTTGTCTCTTGACTAACTTAGCTTTTTCTAGAGAAGTTTAGGGACTTGGAAGATATTTAGAGCTATTGGGATAAAATGAAAAGAGTAATGGGCTTTTCGGTTGGAAGGTAAATTTCTTTTTAATCTTTATTTTCATCACAGTGCAGAGGGTCTGGAGAAATGGCCAAATTCGACCTAGTTCAATTCAAAATTTGGAAATATATTAAAAACAAAGTTGTAGATCTACATCTTAACTTTCCGATGATATAAAGTGCATAAAAATCAAAGATCGTATGAGAAAGTTAGGCCCCAAATACTAAGGGATGTCCAGAATAGAATATAAACTAAATTCCGTATCGGAACTGCGAGGAATTTATCGAATTTGGAAAGACTTGAAGCAAAAGGAAGAACACCAAAAGGAAAAGAATTTGGAAAGACTTGAAGTAAAAATTAAAAGCCTAATTTGATTAAGGTAGGGATTTTTTATTTTGGAATTTATTTTTCCCTAGCATGTTATATATATATATATATATATATATATATATATATATATAATATATATATATATATATTATATATATATATATATATATATATATTACATGTTTCAAATATGTTGTCGGAAAATATATTTGTTTCCAAATTTTTGGTGTTGTTGGATTTGATAATGACCTTGTTTTCTTTGATTAAGCATAAGTTATTTTGAATTAATTATTAAATCTGATTCAAAATGTGATATTGTCATTCTAGAGTGTTGTAGCCACTCTTATGATGCCTAGAATTATTCTTGATATTTCATATGTGGTGACTTTAAAATACTGTAGATTGATTTGATTAATTTGGTGATAAATTTGATTTTTACATGAAAATGAGTTAATTTATTTTCTGGATCAGACCTGAAAAAAAGAATATTTTGTTAGTAAAAATATGTTGTTTGGATGTGCATTGGGTGTTAAATAAATTCCGAAAAATATCCCGAAATGAAAATTCGTGAAAACAACGAAATTATGTAAAAATGGGCTTAGCGCGCGTGGGCTGTCCAAGCAGTGAATTGTTCACTGTTTTGGGCAAGTCAGGAGCTGACCAGTTGCTGCCCAAGTGACCAGCTAGCCTGGCTCGGTAATTGGTTGATCGGTTCAATCGATTATCCATTTTTCGTAATATTTATTCGGAAAAAGTTTTCGTAAAATCTTTGCCGTATTTTTGTGATTTGTTTATATTGTTAGTTGTTAACAAATAATATGTATAGGTGAAATATGAACTAATTAGAGGTATTAGATACCGACTAATTCGTTCGGAAAATTTTAAAATGTTTAAAAACTATTTTCGCCTAAAATCGCGCTTCCGCCTAAACGCCAACAAATAAGCCTACAAGGGTTTCTAAAGAACCATTAGGCGAGCTGAGCTGAGCATACTTGAGTTGTTGTAACTGCTGTGGATCCTACTTAGCGGGAGCCTAGTGCCACATAAGTAGGAAAACGTGAACATAAACATGAATGTGAGCATACTCGAGCAGATATACATGAGGGGACGACACTCTACTGGTATATTAAAATCAATTAAATTTTTATACTTGTAAACATGTAACTGACACATATTATAGAATATAAAACTTAAACTGTAAATTTTGAAAGTCATGAACTATAAATCATGTAACATAAGCTGTAAACATAAAAGATAAACTGTAAATTGTGAAACATGAAAACATAACCATAAATCAAATATGCTAACTTATTCACGAAGTTGATGGCGACTGAAATTTTATAATTGATAAACTATTGTTAGATTAGCAAGTACATAATAATTTTCATTTAATAAATCAAATATGATATGCATGTACACGCAACCTTACTGAAAAATTAACGTGTTTAGATTGCGTACGAAATTTATAGAATCTAATTCGAAGTTACGCAAGTCAAGATATCGACATTCCAAAATCTGCCTTATAGTTAGAGGTTCGCTGGTTGATAGCTAATTTTGAAAATTTACTATGCCTTGTCGATAATGAATCCAGGGCTGATATTTTAACCACATGACCCCCTATGCGTTTAGTTTTCGTGGATTTTTTTACAGATCTCAATTTAAACTCCCGAAACTCAAGTTATAAACCAATCTTTAAGGGCTGTTCAAAAAAAAAAGAATGCAGTGAACTATAAGGCAGCCACATTCAAAAATTCGATTTAATTTCATCCTTGATCCCAAAAAAAAAATCTGATTTTTGGATATGTCAGTCCCTATTGTGTGTAGTTTATTAAAAAATTTATGGTTCGTCAAACGAAAACCTAGAACTCAAGTTATAAGAAAAACATTACGACCTGCTTAGAATGTGCCGCAAACCAAACTCACTGCTCAACTTATCCAATTCACTGCCCTATTTAATCCACTTAATTCAGCCTGTACTACCATGCATCCCGGCCTAATAGCTACATGTTAGCATGCATAAAACACAATCTAAAACTGGTCCCTTGACTGCCGCAATTACACCCAATACCAAGCTATCATTCTAAGTATTTTAATGCTTGAAATCCATCATCTACATCGCCATTATCACTACTAAGCTCGCTTAATCATAACACAACTATTCAAATCTATAATCCCTAAGTTTCGGCCACCATACTCATTTCCAAAATTGTTGATTTTAACTAAATCCATACATATTCCATGATAAATCATCAATTTAAACATTGGTAACCACTTTAATATACTGAATCATGCAAAGTGAACCAAACTCAAACTTAGGTTTTTCATGGGTTCAAGATTATAAACTTGACGATTCATTATAAGATTCACAATAATCACTTGAAAAAATAACGAGACACTTACTAAGCATGGAAGATCACTTGAAGAAGGAACAAAAAAAAAAAAAAATCAAGTCTTTGAAATTTCCAAGAGATGCCGAACTTGGGAAGAAGAAGAGAAAATTTCTTTTTGTTTTTTGAAAGTGTGTGCGTGCTCATGAGAAGGGAAGAAGAAAATGAAATGGTGGGGTAATTTAATTTCAACCACAAAAGAAAGTTTTTTACTAATTAAAATATGATTATAATGATGTCACATGTTAAAATTGTTAGCCAATCCACGTCACAGATCAGGTCAGTCGAAATAATGCTCAATTTCACTAAGTTCTGCTCAAAATTTGGGAAAATACTTAACAAAAAAATTGTATTTCTATGTCTTAGCTTTCTGAAAATACCAAGGTCATTGAAAAATGATATATGTGGCTTAAATTATGATCGAAATACTAAAGGCTAAGCAATAATGCAATTGAAATAAATAACTGGTAAAACTGTAAAATTATTCTGAGTTCCCGAGAAAGCTTTTATGGATAATGAACTCACCCATACATGTTCATATGCTTAATAACACTTCATGCATATAAGAATTGACTATTATAAACATGTCGTGATAATCGGGGTGTTACAATAATAACCGTGTCGATCAATAATAACTAGACAAGCTTTCATGACTTGTGTAACCTAGACAGGATCTCCCACGGGAGTGGCTATAAAAATAGGTGAACTCTACAGGCTCCGTATCTCTACCAATGAAAGTAGCAAAATATGGCGATATAAATGAATGTGTGGCACCTAAATCAAGTAATAATATGGCATGCAAAGAACTAACTAGAAGTGTACTTGTAATGACCACGTTGGATGCCTGAGCATCTTGAGGTGTGAGGGTGTAGACTCGCCCCTGATCTTTACTGGTGGAGGCCTGACCCATGTCGCATGTTGCCTGTCCTCGACCCCCAATTGTCTAAGCTCTACCTGTTAGCCTTTGTCCTGCTCCTCCCATGTTCCGGTCGGACTGAGGTCGAGGTGAGGTTGGTGCAGTATTGGTGGATGGTAATTAATCTATTGGTAGTGGACATTCTCTCTTCATATGCCCCATTTGTCTACAACAGAAACAACCCTTAGTTCCCAATCGACAAGCTTCTAAATTGGACCTCCCACATGTCTGACACTGACGGACCTAGCACTGACTGAGCCACTGATGGTAAAGAAACATCACGGGATGTGGCAGTCTAGGCAGGCCTACGGCCAATACCTCCATGCGTCGAACCCCTGTCCCCAAAGTGGTAGGAGGAGGGGCCGATGTCTGTTGATGTCTACTGGGACTGTTATGGTTGGTGCTCAGAGTGCCAATTCAGATTGTATTTATGTCCGATTCATAAATACGAGCAATTTTATTTTCCATAATATTACTAATTTAATGGTAGCACCATTGTCTTTTATACACTTATTCGATCTAATTACGATTATATATCTAATTACAATTAGATCGAAACTGAATCTGATTCAGTGATACGTGTATATTAGACAAAGACCCTAGGATTTATAATATAATGTGCAGTTACAATGTAGTTTGTAATTGACATTGGGAAGCGCACTATAAGATGTATATCCTTAAATAAAGTTCATGGTCAAGATTTACTAACACGGGTCAGTTAGTAAAATCCGCTGAGACCAGTACATGTTGTATATCGTGACTTGGTCGGATGGTTTATCCCAATGAACCATGAGTCTCGGGAGACTTGTATAGACATGTAGGTATTTATTTGATAAGACACCGAACGACTTACTGAAGATTTCCTAATAGATGGTACACCAACGTCAATAGGAATCTTCTCGAGTTGAGCGAGCATAGTGGTCCTTTGACTTGAGATACCACAGTGGGATATATGAGTTATCCTCCACACTTTGATGGCAGTCACATCAATGATCTATTCATGATCAGATCTCCACCTGTTCGTTGGGTGTGGACTGATGCTCATGATATCCAGTGTGTATCAAGATAGATCGTCAATCCTGTGTACAAGGCATAGGCATCCTCACGTGTTTACGATCTAGTAAATCCATGGCTGTGGTATAACTTCGGAAATCAGTTTCGAGTGTTATTTAGAGATCGTAAATTGAAAGTTGATTGTATTAAACCGAACGAATTTGATGTTTTCATCTATATCTCATGTATAATACGGATAGCCTGTGATGGAGGGATTATACGTATGCAATGACCTCGGCTTGCATAGTTTAGCGAGATTATCCGTGGTCGTCTTCATGAGTGGGTGGATTATGGACACGAAATTGGATTTCGTGATGGATAAACCTAAACTTAAAGAGTCTCACAATATGAAGTGTACTCGTTGAGCACTTGGACAACGCGATATGAATAATACAGATTATTCATAATACTTCACCGGATTAAATGAGTTAATTCAGATCGTTTAATCAGTTAAACGATAACACATGCAATTAGGAGATTTTGTCCGATAATAATTATTGTATATTTATATTTGATACATAATACGATTAGATACACATTAATTATTCGTCAAATGAGATTTTGACACATGTCATAAATATATGTATTTGTTATTTATTGTAAATAAAAATACATATATAATAATAATTACATTAATTGATTATTTGGATATTTAATTGTTAAATATTTGAATTATTAATTAATAAACTTTTTCCATAAATATTATGGAATTTGTCCAATTATTATTGGTCAACATGGCATGTTTTAATTACGCTTTATTTGTCCAAATTTGGTTTGTTATTGTAAAGTGTAAATTGATTTAATTGGATTAAATTTTCAAAAAGGACCAAATTGCCCCTTGTGTCGGTCATGAATAAAATAAAAGGGAAATTATTTTCTTCATCTTTGAACATCATCCATGGCCGACTAAACTCAAAAACAAAAGCTCTCAATTTTGGTTTGAAGAAACCATGAAGAAATGAAGGAAAATCAAAGAAAAAGTTAAGGATTTAGGAGATTTAAGGTAAGTCTTCAAAACCCTAAGCTTGGAAATTTGATTTCTTATTTCTTAATGATTTAGAAATATTCTAGGGTTCCTTCAATTCTGAAAAATTAGGGCTTTTGGTTGTGGATGATGGATTAGAAGTTATATTGCATGTGTGAAGTAGTTTTTGGAAGTAATTAGTGTAATTATTGTCCAAATTATTCATTTGATGACATGTTGTAATTCTAGAGTGTTATGACCAATCTTGTAATGCCTAGAATTATTCTTGGGTTGTTCATATGTGGTGACTTTGGTTGGTGTTTGATTAATTAGATTAATCTTGAAAGAATTGGATTTAAAGCATGAAAATTGTTAATTTTTGGTTCTGGATCAGATCTGATGAAACTGGAAATTTTGTGATGAATTTGATGTCATATGAATGTAATAGATGTGTTTTTGGAGTTGGAACAATTGCTGGAAAGTGTTTCGGAGTTGAAATAAACGAAAACGGCCAAAAACGACGTTACCGGGTGACTTTGAGCCAACCGGGTGACGGCTGTCCAAAAAGTGAGTTCGTCA
Organism: Zanthoxylum bungeanum; assembly: GCA_019454045.1. NCBI lineage: Eukaryota > Viridiplantae > Streptophyta > Magnoliopsida > Sapindales > Rutaceae > Zanthoxylum > Zanthoxylum bungeanum. The sequence goes on from SKCR01036633.1 coordinate 9,126, forward strand.
CTGTTCGAGCAGCCCATGAACTGCCCGAACACTATTGGGGCCGACCTGGGCAGTCTTCATAAGTTTCGGGTAGTTGGTTCGGTCAAAAATGAGTTTTAGGCCATTTTGCGGAAAAACGTTTTTCGTAAAAGTTTCGCAACGTTTCATATATATTTATGTCGTTATTTGATATCGAATAAATAGGTTTAGGTGAAATATGAATAAATTATTCATATTAGATATTGAATAATTTATTCGTTAATTTGAAAAAATTTTAAATTACGATTTCGCCCGAACCGCGCTTCCGCTGCGCCCCTTCGCCCAAAACCCCAACAGGGACCACCCTATCGTGGTCTATATCCTCCTTTTGATCTAGGCCTCTTATGAAACGCCCTTCCGCATGTCTCTCCCGAACCCATGTCTCGAATCGAAGGACAACATCTAGAACCCTGGTATATGTAGTGGTCTCTGTAAAATGAATCGATCTAGACAGGCAGTCTCGGAGCCCATTCACAAATCTCTTCATCTTCATTTCCTCGATATTAACTAGGTGAGGAGCAAATTGAGAAAGCCGTCTAAACTGTATGTCGTACTCTAATACTGACATCTGATCCCCCTGTACTAGTTGCTTGACCTCCCGAGCTCTTGCATCATGAAATCTAGATAAAAAGGCTTAATTGAACAGTGCAAAAGCCAATGGGGGAGCATCTGGTTGTCGGTTGTCTCAAAATATAGTAAACCAAGTGTATGCCACATTACGCAATTGAAAACTAACCAACTCCACCACCCTCACCGAAGAACATCCCGAGGCAGTACAAATACAGTCACCCACTTCAATGAATCCACAAGGGTCTGGGGAGGTTTCCACCCCCGTGAATGTACGTAGGTAGCTAAAGCTTCCGAAAATAGTGTAATGAAACTAACAACTCGTGTCACTATACAACCTAAACCGACACCGAAGGAGGCTGCTGTAGTGAGGCAGAAAGTCATGCCTTATATGAGGAGAGGTATTGTCTATCTAGTGGGGCCATGGCCTAGTGAGCTGAAGGTAAAGCCATATATAGGTGGTGGTGGTATAGGTAATGGAGCTACGAAAACCTCTAACACTTGGCCTGGAGGCTGCTGCTATCAGGAAAGTAGCTGAATCAAAGTATCCATCGAATGATGTAACCGCTAGCTACTACTTCTAGGCCCTGAACAACTGGCTTGTCACTCGCATCACTAATCTCTCTCTCCTGGATAAATTTGGCTCTTTATCCTAAATTAATCTCAATAAGAGGTGTAGTTGACCCTTGCTTTGACTCTACACCCTGTGGTGCATCTGAGTGGCATGATATCTAATAATCAATTTTATAGGAAATGAGACATACTTCGAGGAAAAAGAATACTAAAGAGGTACCTCCTTGTATATGGGCATCCTAGGCATATTAAATATACATGACACTAATAAATTTCCACCGTAGTCACAGACTTATTGACCATGCTCTGATACAAACTTTGTAACATTCCTAGTCTGGAGATGTTACTTATATGTGATAGATCCAACCATCACCATAAGCCTCCTACTGATGCTATAATAATCCATACTAAGACATCTTAATCAAATCATTACCAAACTCATGCATATAATGGATAAGGACATCAATTCCAGAAAGCATTATATATATATATATATATATAATATATATATATATAATATATATATATATTATATATATATATATGCTGAAATAAGTACATAATGTTTGGAACACATACATAACCCTACAACTCGATAAAACTACACAACTACATTCTATGTGAATGTAAAATTATGCATGATGGACCAACTCTAGAGACTGCAGTGACATCTCCTCTCCTCAGCTCATGTCTCTAAAAGTCTGCAATGGCTCACCAGGTAGAAATTAGAATATCCTGCAAAATATATGGAGTGGAGAGTGAGTCTTAATGAACCCAGTGAGTGGAGTTATAAAATAAATAAAACAATAATTAGGAAAATAATGATAATAAATATTGTATAAATCATGTCTCTGAAAATTTGTATTTCAAATAACAATTCCAAAATTATATGGGAATAAAAATCTTTCATAACTCCAAAAAAACATCTCTATAGAAAATTGGTGTATGAGGACTTTACGTATTGTCGTTCCCCGCCACACCTATCTAGAAAAAAATAATTAGTGCCTTAGGGCGTTACGTATCGTCGTCCCCCAAGACACTGAATCTACACTCAGGAATGTGACATATGTGGCAGGAGGAAATTTAAGGACGTTACGTATTGCCGTCTCCATAGTCCCTAAGTTGTAATCACACATGTGTATATGGTATCCTGGTAGTGTCTTTGGAGAGGGTCCAAAAATAAATCAATGACATAAATGAGTTCTTGAAATCATAATCCTCATATCAAAAAAAACATCAATTAAATCCATTTGTTTTTTAAAACTAATTTATACCAAATATTATAAAAACCTTCAGTAAATAATCAATAAAATGCAACTTTATACTTGCATTTATTTGAAACTCAAATTTAAGTTTTAAAATTCATGAACTAAATATTTCCTGTAAAACCGTCACTCAATTCAATCTCAAAATATAATCATATGAATTACCGAAATTCAATCAAAGACAAACCATAAATATTCGAATAAACTTTCTAAAACAATTACTCCACTCACAGATTTGGAATTATTCAGATTTATTTTTATTACAGCCTCTTAACTAACAGATAGCAAATTGATTAATTCGCACGTGTAAAATTAGTTTGATGGACTATATAAACTATTTTACATGCATTCTGTAATGATTTAATAAAAGTGATCAGAATTATTCATTCAATTCTATGAATTTTCTCATTAACCAAACATCAGTTTCTTCTTATACAAGCTAATTTACTTGGTTTCAGAGCCTTGAAATGGCATATTCAAATCTTACAAACACAACATCATCATCTTCACATACTTCATTTACTTTCAACAATCCTATAAAGCTTGATCGATCAAACTATTTGCTGTGGAAATCACAAGTCTTAGCTTCAATCAAAGGAAAAAGATTGGAAATGTTCATCTCTGAAGGAGCACGAACTCCAGCTCAATTCATTACTCACTGACTTGATAATGGAACTGAACAAAGGATTGAGAATCCAGCTTATGTGAATCGGATTTCCCAGGATCAAATTTTCCTGGGAAAGACAATCTCAGCATTACATATTGTTTTTTTTTTAAGATGAAAACTCTAAGAGATAACCTCAATGTTGCTGGAAGTCCTATCTCTGATCATGATCTGAGTGGATTAGATACTGATTTTAATACTGGCTACTTACATTACTGGTCAAATTGCTGCTAATGCGATGAGTTTAGAAGATGATTATTCAATGTTACTTGGTCATGAAGCTAAATCAGAAAGGGAAAATATTATCTCATGAAATATTATCAAAGGGAGTTTTGAAGCTAATTATACTCAAGGCAGAGGCGGTTTCAATAAGAGAGGCTCATATGTTCAAGGCAATAAAAGTGGTTACAACTCATTTAACAACTATCACTTCCTTATTTGGAAATTTGGAAATCCAAATATATCTGTTATGAAAAAGATTGTTAAAGATTCCAAAAACATTGCTTCTATAAACCTAAGGTCTTTGTTGCAACTGATGACACAAGAGAACCAACTACAGTTTCTGAAGCTATGGTAAACACTCACTGGAAACAAGCAATGCAGTCAGAATATGAAGCTTTGATTTTTAAAAAAAAAAAAAAAAAAAAAAAAAAAAAAAAAAAAACAAGACATGGATCCTTGTGCCAAATCTTCAAGAGTATAAGTTAGTTGGATATAAATGGGTTTTCAGAACTAAATTCAACACAAATGGAACAGTGGCTAAACATAAAGCAAGGTTAATGGTCAAAGGTTTTCATCAAACACCTGGAGTTAAAATTTGTACAGAGAGAGTTGTTCTTAGCTTGACTGCAATACAAGGCTAGAATGTCAGACAAATATATATGAATAATGCTTTTCTGAATGGAGAAATCACAGAAGACATTTACATGACTCAGCCAGAAGGATTTGAAGACATTGACCATCCACATCATGTTTGCAAACTGCAGAAAGCTCTGTATGGACTTAAACAAGCTCTAAAAGCTTGGTATGATAAATTAAAAAGCAAACTGCTGGAATGGAAATTTCAGAATTCTAATTACTGGACCAAACTCAGCTGCACTAGAAAGGGTTATTGCAGAATTGCATACTGCCTTTGTATTAAAAGAAATTGGCTTACTTAGCTACTTTTTAGGCATTGAAGTGAGCCATACAACAGATGGAATGCATCTCTGATCTACTTGTCAAAGCATCTATGACAGATTATGAAGGATGTAAAACACTATTCAGTACATGGCTCAAACTTGAAAAGAAAGCATAAGGTTTTTTTTAGGACAAACATATATTGATCCTACACTTTGTAGAAGCCTTGTGGGTGGACTTCAATATTGCTGCCTTACAAGACCTGATATAGCATATTCCATTCATAAATTAAGCCAATATTTAGTTGCACCTACTCTTCAAAATTGGGTTACGTGTAAGAATGTTTTGAGATATTTACAAGCAACAAATACCTATGGTCTGTAATTACAAAGAAGTGGCAGACTGGAGCTCACAGGTTTCACTGATGCAGATTGAGCTTGTGATATTGATGACAGAAGATCAATAGGGGTATATTGTATTTATCTTGGAGACAATCTTGTGTCATGGTCTTCAAAGAAGCAACAAGTTGTTGCTAGATTTAGTACAGAAAGTGAGTACGGAGCATTGTCCAATGGAGTTCCAGAACTAGTATGGTTATAGTCCTTATTCTCTGAACTTAAGTTCATTACATTTCCTGCTCCTATACTTTGTTATGATAATGAAAGTGAAGCTCCAATTGCAAAGAATCCAGTTCAACATTCAAAAACTAAACATATTGAGCTGGACATACATTTTGTAAGAGATAAGATTCTGAAAGGTGAGATACAGATCATATATATCCCTTTAGAAGAGCATATAGCTAATATACTGACAGATCCTTTATCATTTCCACATGTTAACTATCTATGAAGCAAACTGTGACAGGCAACCAAAAATAAAACCTAAACTCGTAAAAATATATGTAGTAGTGCGAGTAAGGATCGTTCTCGCAAGGAGTATCTAGTCTAATTTATGCCATGTGAATAAAAGGAACCTCATAACCTTGTAATCTCTCGTTCTTTAGAATATATTTTTACCTTTTCCAAAAAAAAAAAAAAAAAAAGAATAAAAGGAATTAGGGGAATTTGGAATTTAACGTAAATAGTTTTAATAAACACAACTAAAAAAAGATTCAAATCAAAGTATAAAAGTCAATCAAGAAGAGAGAAATCGTTGGTCTAAGTCAACATCCACCATTGGAATTTTATAACTGATCATTAATGCAAAAATATATCAATCCACATTTTGAATATTTACCATTGGAATTATTTTCCTATCTATCCTATCCTAAGTCGTAGTTAATTAGAAAAAAAGCGATTTAATTAACCCTAACTACTACCGAGACAAGCGCTAGGGTTTAATCTAGTAGCAGTCTTAAGAATTAGAGAGATCGATGCAGCTAAACAATAACAACAAAAGCGGTTGTATTTAATTTAGTCGTGTGTTCTTCCTAAAGTTTAATAGTTTCTGATACAACAAATCATTAAACCTTAGTTGTTTCTTAAGTTAGATGAATCAAACAATTACGGATTTGATATCTAACCTAGCAGTAGATTGCAACGAACAATAAACTAGTAGGCCTCCTAGCAATTAAATGACACAATCATGAAATTAAGTATAGAAGAACACTCGATACACATAACATAAATTAAATAATGAAAATAAATTAGATTTCATATAATGGGGGCAAATATTACTTTAAGAGTGTTGTATACGCCTTAAATTAGACTCTACTATTTTTCCTCAATAAGAAGAGCATGTAATAGACGTAAAACTATCCACTCGAGTCATGTATTTGTTCAAAGAAAATGTTTAACTATTTTTATGTCTAATTAAAAAAATAAATAAATAAATCCTTTTTTCGTCCAACTTTTCGATCTTCTCATTCACTGTTCCCATAATTCTTTCCAGGATCCACATAAGAAAAGACACTTGTTCAGGTCAAAATATGACTTTCAAATTATGTTAGGAACAAAAGTAATAAGCAAAATATAACTAAAAATTCTTACAAGGTTAACTAAATGTGTAACTTAATTAATAATCACGACAACTACATTATATTAGAATATTTGTGCCCTTGTTTTTCTTCTGCATCATGGATTTTATCATTGGCAGAAAAGCCATCTATTTTCATCTGATCAAGAACCTCAGAAACTGAACCTCCAGTTGCAGCACAAGTCCTAAGCCATCTGTGATAGATATCCCTGTTCAAAGGACCCAGTTTCTTTAATAATCGTATGATATCCTCCATTTCACTCACATCTCCTTGCCTTTCCAAGTAGTCCAGACAGGCATCCAAAGTAACAGACTTCGGCCACCACTCTTGTCTTCCAACTGATATTGCTCTCTTCAACATCTCAACCGCTTTGGTCATTTGTTTATGCTCCATGTACCCAATAGCTAGAATGTTCCACGTACTGGCGTAAGCTGTTCTTCCTTCTATAGCTTTGTTCACAGCCGATTCAGCCTTTTTGAAAAGACCCTTTCTGCAGTAAGCAACGAGAAGCTTATTCAGTACTCGAAAGTCATATCTTGTGCATTGAGATTCCCACTCCTCAAAGACCTTCTCAGCCCCCTCAAGATCATCCAGCTTCATAAGAGATGTTATCATGCAGGCATATGGGACATTTATTTCTTCATTCGTTGGCTTGTACTTGTTCCAAACTCGGTAAAGCTCGTCCTTCTTTCCAGTGCTTGAATAGAGACAGATAAGAAACTCAACTGCCAGGTTAGTTTTTTGATAGGGCATCATTGCTTCCATTTTCTTCAGCATTGACAAAGCCTTATCAACTAAACCAACTTTCAAATACCCACTTGCCGCCATTGAATACACTTGCCATTGAACAAAACTACGAGAATCCTTCTCCAACAAATCCAAGAGCCTTTCAATCCCAGAGATGTCAGATGCAGCAATATAAAAAGCCATTTGGCTGCATATGGTGTATTTATCTTGAGGAATCCCTTTCTGGTTCATCTCCTGGACTAAAATCTTCACCTTATCAAAGTCTCCAGTCTGAGTGTACAGGTTGATCAACAAGTTGTACGGAAAAGATGATGTCACAAAATCCAACTCTCTCATCTTCTGCATGGTTGCTTCTGCTTTTTTAACAAATTTTTTTTGCACATAGCCACTGAGAAGAGCACCATATACACTACTTGTTTTTGAATAATTTGAAACAGTATTGAAGTACTCTTCGGCCTGCTTTATACCATGAACTCTATGTATTAACTCCAACCTAAGCGCAATGTCACTAGATGATACTGGCAAATAACGACGATCGGACATCCACTGAGAAATCTGCACAGCACAAACATACACAAAATAAAAAAGTTATGAACTGACAGTACAACAAATGAGGAATTAATTACTAGGCCCACTTTATCTCGTCCATCTTTTTTGCAACAAGTGTTGTTAAAGGCGCACTAAGGCGCAAAGGGTCATGGAGCCTAGGCATAACCCTGACGAAGGCGAGGTGCAAATTGCTAAAAGAATAATTAAGTATCCAATCAACTAAAACAAAGAGAAATCATTGAAAATATATCAAAACACAAAACTAATAAGTTCATGTTAAATGCGAACAATGTAGAATATAATACAAATTAATGTGTTTGTCCAAATTTAAAGCCCATCCCAAAACCTATCTTAAAGCCCAAAACTTATCTTAATTTATTAAAGAACGGTTATACAACTTGATTTCCAGTCGGGTCTGTAGGGATTTTCTCACCCATTTATGTAAGGCGCGCCTAGGTGCACTTGGGCGCATCTCAGAGGCTGCGCCTGATGAAGGTCACCTTCGCCTCACCTTTCATCAAACCACTGTGTGAGGCGCGCCTGTTACCACCAATTTTCATAAAACAATAAACATCATGACCCACGGGTTAGTAACAGTATCCATCTGTAACTCAAAACCAAATTGATTGAGTTATTTCCACACTTGATCTTCGATAAAAGATATATTAAAGCATTTGCAGAATTAATTGCATAAACTCTCTCTACAATTTTTTGGCAAATGTAGGTTAATTTTTTTTCCATCCCAAAATAAGCTTTAAACACAAACCAACATACAGCTGAACTTTAATGCACCAGCACAGTATCTAATTCAAGCACATAAAGAAATTGACTCACATAGCGCATATTTGAGTTAGATTAAAAGTAAAATGCGAATGATTAACAAACAATGAAGAAAAAAGGGACCTGAAGAGCGTGATGAAAGCGTTTATAATCTTTCATGGTTCTAACAAGATACTGAAGTTGTCGTTTACCAACTGTTCTTTTTTCACTGACCCATTGTTCAAGTACTGGTACTACCGATGATTTCGGGTCCCGTATCACCTGAATCCGTTCGAAAAGCGAGATATTTGAAGATGACGGGATTTTGGTTTCAGCGGAGAAGAGTGAAGCAAGTACCCCAGTTGAGTATTGACGGTTTTGTTGAAGAAATGGCATGAATTTGCGCGTGAATTGAAGCCGCATTTTTATCTCTTTGCGGAGGAAGGGAGAGAGAGCACAAAAGATGGAATCCAAGAAAGGTTTAAAAATGAAAAAAGGTGTGATAAGTTTGCAAATATAACTAAACTATGGGGTCATTGTGAAAATAGCCACATTTGTGAAACGAGTGTGTTCTGCATTCTGCATCTCTCTCTCAAAATAAAAGACATAATACGTTTAAAAAAATCCCTTATTATTTTGCAACTTATCTCGTCACAATTCCACTCTATAAATATAGAGGAATCTCCTTTATATTTTTATATCAAAATTAATTTATTCAGAATCAATAAGAAAATGACGATGTATAATTCATTATGGATAATGAACGTGGCCTTCAACCTAAAAAAAAAAAAAATATGAAAATGACGATGATCAAACAAGGCTTGAAGCCTTTTGTTTAATATACGCTGTGAATATAAAAAGCCATGATGATGGCTATGAATGTAAAAAGCCATGATGATAATATAATTTTTTTTTATGATGGTGATGTATCACAAAAATAAGGTTTCACGCCTGTTTACAAAAGACACGCTTTGATCATACCGATTCACCACCATCAATCTTAAATAAGGCCCGAAGCCATTGCCTCATTATTTTTATTGGAGGCTGTTAATTAACATTAGTGATATGTATTAGTGATTTTATTTGGCATAATTTTAACTTCTTTGATGTGGTTATTGTAAGAGTTTGTATAGAACTAGTGGGAGTAGTCCCACATCTAAAATGTAAAAGGAAGATGAAAGGTTTATAAATGTTTTCTAAACACTTAAATTAAATTGGAAAAAGCAAGTGGGCTTGGGCTTGATTGATGTGTGGTTGAATAAATGTATTATTTTTGAAAAAAAAAAACGTTTTTTGAGTTTAATTTTCATTTAAAATAGAAGGGTTATATCTGATCAACATACCCCTTCATATTTTAACTGAAAATTGGAAAAACGTTTGAGAATAAACCACCATATTTTTTCATTCTTCATATATGGAATAGAGAAGGCAGACTTGGAGAGTTAATAAAAAGAATCCGAAATTGATAAGATTTTCAATATACAAACTTGTTGATCCTTCAAAGTAAACACTAAGTAAATTCGAAAGGGATCGGATTTTCAGTGCAGAATCTCTGATTATCAGATTGTTGAATCCTGGTGGCAGATGTCCGAAGAACTACAAGCACAAGAGTATGGGCGAATTTCTGTTATAGGACATAGCCTCATACGCTAGCCTCAATCTTCACTAGTCAGTGTGATTTTGTTTACTTGCACTGTAAGTTTCTGTTGTTGATTTTGATTACTTGGTTTTACGTTTTTGGTTTGATTTGTATTTCGTTTATTAGTTTCTGTTTTCAATAAAATTTATTACATTCATTGATTGTTCTCCAACAGTTATTTAATTCATAACTTTATGCGTTGGTGATTTTGTGAGCCAACTTGAAGTTTACATTATAGATAATTCAGAACCTGAAGTTTTGAATCCTAAATTTAAAATTAAAACCTGCAGTTCTAATTCACTATGTTATTTTTTTATTAGTCTAACAAATTAATTATTTTTATGAGTATGCTATGTGGTTGCCATTAATTTGGATCCTCCACATCAAAAAATAATAAACGGTCTTTTTTCATAATTTATTTTAATATCTTTCATAATGATTAACTATAAGAGATAAATTAGAACCCGAAGTTCTAAACTCATTATTTAATTATTAGATTAGAACCTGCAGTTCTAGATTTATAAAATAATTATAGAACTTGAAATTCTATAATTACACTACAATGAAAGAACCTGAAGTTCTAATCTCAATTAATTAGACTTCAGATTAAAACTTGCAGTTTTAAATTTATCATAGAACCTGAAGTTCTGAATGTATAATATCATATTTATGAACTAGAAGTTCTAAATATTAATATTATCAATTAGAAATTACAGTTTTGAAATATAATTCTCTTTTAGAACTTGATGTTCTAAATAATAATATAAGATTTGAACTTGAAGTTCTAGGTCAACGAATTATTTTTCAATAGAACCTGAAGTTCCAAATATGTATGTGTAATTTTTGGATCATACATATGTGATGTTTTTTTTTTCTATTATATCTTTATTCTTTTGAGTTATATTATATATATTATTATTATTATTGCTGCCAGAAGTTTACAATAATAAAGAGCTAATCAGATCTGTAGTTCAAATTAGCTTTTAATATCAGAACATGTAGCTCTCAACTATAATTTTTAAATAAAACGTGATGTTCTCATAGAACACGAAAATCAGTTTCTTAATATTCCCAGTAGTGAATGTTAATTCCAACTACGTATAGATATAATAGAGAAACTCCACTACAGTAAATGAATAAAGCTCTGGTAAGTGAAATCATATCACACTTGTGAACACAATTTATAATTTCGTATTACTCTTTTTATATCCCTTTATTTACTTTAAAATTATTTATTTTCATTTACTTCCTCCTTACACTCTTGAATTATTATTTTAAGTTAATAAAATTTTGAATCGTCACCAGATGTGATATGTTAATGATAAAAGGTTAGATCTTTCAAATATCCAGAAGATATTTAGTACTTTCAAATATATTGAAGATATTACTTTGACTGATACAAAAATACAATGATTATGTACTTGATGTACATAAAATTTGTATCTTATTTGTAGATATCATTGATCAACCTTTATGAAGATTTTTAGAAATCATATAGAACCTGAAGTTCAAAGATATCCGTTGAAATTGTTATCATATCAAGATACAAGCATATATTTGCTATTGACAATTACAAATAAATTAGGACCTGAAGTTCTTGGTTCTAACTCATAAAATCAAAAGTTCTACATTGATCATTTTAATATATGAACTTGAAGTTCAGAAAATTAATCGCATAAATTAGAACTGGAAGTTATACGATACTTTTTAACTCTAAACCTGCAGTTTAGAGTTATGAATTCTAAAAGAGAATTTGAAATTTTAGGGAACAAAATAAAATTTGAAGTTCTAAGTTGCAACTTTAAACATTTAGAAACTAAAGTTCCGAGCTTACTGAATCATATATATGAACCAGTAGTTCTATACATGAATATGATTTTTTTGCCCTGGATGTCTTATTATACCATTTTATTTCATGGGGTATAGATATTAAAATGTGCATCCAAACTATATGTTTGGAATGTACCATTAAGGAAAATAAATATCCCTGAAGGATGAGTCATTTTTTTTACAAGAGAGCTGGAAGCCCTGACTATTATAAAAGACATAGATGGTCTATTGTTATTGAGTGTAACTCAACTTTATCTAACATTACCTCACAGTTGAAATTGTGAGTTTGTAGACAACAGAACTTGACGACACTGTTCCAGGCTCGCGGCCTAGTTGGGAGTACGAAATAACATGGAGTCGCCACCCGGTGTGAACCGGGACAAAGATTTAAGGCTGCACTCACCCCTCGCAAGGGAAGACCTCAAATCGTTGGGTTCAGAATGGTCCCTTACTTATGTCACTTGTGATGATATGATTTGTGTAATAAACTAACCGAATCTATTCAACATATATGCTCAAGGGTAACCTATGTCTAATATTCATTTATCAAAATAACTCATAATCTAAGTTTGCATGCTTGGAAAGTAAGTCATTAAACGGTAAACACACAATAGCACACAACAGGCATGTTGAACCATTAAACTAAAATAAACAAATAACCATTTAAACATAAACGTAAACTAAACAAAATTTTATGCGTAAAAATAACATAATCATGCTTGATAAACTAGGCTAAATCATGCTTAAATAATAAATAAATAACCTACAAACTACAACATGTTCAAATACAAATTTGGATGAGACGAGATATGTGTATCTTAAGTGGTACGTGGCGTTGTATCCCGAGTGCAGACCGCAATACCGTCCATTCGGAATCGGCTACGGAATTTACGTCCGGGTTTCCATCCGATATACCACACAAGGGAACACACATCCCGCTCATCCATTAATCACATCATGCCTCAAACGACTCTCATGCAATAATATTTTAAAATAAATAAAATAAAACGAAAGAAGATAAGTAAGAAGGTGCACTCAGGTCTAACCTCTTTTGTTGTCTCACGAAAGGGCGTTACACGTCCGTTGGAAGGGTGAATGATCCGCAACTCTTTTGGTTCACTAATCCAACTTTTTCCTCGCTGTTTCGCAGTTTGGGGGCCGCTGTTTTCACTCCGTTTCGCTGCTATTTTTGTTGTATTTTCTGGTCGCTATTTTGGGGTAATTAATAGACTGGTTTGTGCAGTTTTTGGGGATTGTTTTGTGCAGTTTTTGATACAGTTTTATGGCTAAAATCTGGACAGTTTCAGGGGTTTATGGGGGCCGTTTGTGCATGAGGCAGTGGGCGTGATTTGAGGGTTGTTTGATGTCAGTTTGTGCGTGAATAAGGCTGAGTTTGGTTGCTGTTTTAGGCGTGAGTGAAGGCTATATTGGTGGCAGTTTGTGGTGTGGTGTGCAATGGCGTGAATGTTGGCAGGTGGACGTGGCTGAAGGTGCAGGTCAGTGGGCGCTTTAAGGCAATGGGCGTGAGAGTGTGTGGTTGAAGGGAGGCTGTGTGGCTTGTGAACGTGGCTGAAGGTGCAGGTCAGTGAGGGCGAGCAGAGCGTAAGGCTTGTAGGCGTGATGGGCAAATTGGGTTGGCTGCGTCTTGGCTTTTTATTTGTTGTTCACGCGTTGACTATAAGGCTTTGTTGCTACGTGGGGGGAGGTCAGGTGTGATCTGCTTGGAGTGTGAGTGAGGGTTTTTTGTGAAAGGTGGCGTGAAGGTTGGCAATTTGTGGCTTACGTGAATTGAGGGCTGAACGTGGGCAATGTTTATCAAGTGGGGGCAGGTGGCTATCGTTGAAGGCTAGGGTTAGTGTACGTGTTTTTTTGTGTTTTTCTGCCAGCCAGGGTTTGGTAAGGGGTGAATGGTTTCTTTTTATAGACCAATGGAGTGGATTTACCTTGTTGGGGAAGGAATATGATTTGTGTATTAATTGGGGATATCTTACAATTTAGTATATGATAAGGAAATCTTTTAATTAGGGGAATTGATTTGATTTATTCTTTTTAGTTAAGGATATGATTTATTAAATTGGTAGGTGATTTAATTAAATTAGGAATGTGATTTATGTATTTTAGGAAATGGATTTAATTTAATTTTGTTTTAATTATTTAATTTGTGAGATGTGTTTTAAATGTTTTAATTATTTTTTGGATGTGATTTAATGGGTTTGGTGTGTTTTAAAACAGAGGTCCAATAAGCGAACCCGAAGCAAAACAAGCGAGTTAAATCTGACAAAATACTAATTTCCAACTTTACCCTTCCAACGTCCGTTTCCCGCGGCTTTCCCAACTAAAGATGTAGTGTCTCCATACTAGACTCATCATCGGGCTGATATGCAAAAATACAATGCCTACAGTCGCCCCCACTTTGATGGGACTTGTGCAGTGTGTGACAATGACAATCCTATCAAAGTACGTGCAATGCATTTTCACTTACCTGGCTCGCCAGCTGTCACCTGGTCTGCCTGTTGCTTTGAACTGAGTTGATATGGTGGCGAGGTGCCTCGACCCCTGGGCTTTGTTCCCGAACCACCGAATGTGAACTGTGCTGATGATACAGTGGGCCCTCGACCCTGGGACGCATCCCGTAACTGCAATTGATGTGTGGGCCCTCGACCTTGGGACACATCTTAAAAGTGATGATGAATGAATTCTTGGCTTGCCAGCTGCCACCTGACTTGCCTGCTGTTTTGAACTGAATTGATATGATGGCGAGGTGCCTCGACCTCTGGGCTTTGTTCCCGAACCACCGAATGTAAACTGTGATGATGATACAATGGGCCCTCGACCCTGGGACGCATCCCTGAACTGCAACCGACAACGGGGGCACCTCGACCCTGGCACGCATCTCGACCCAATATCGCTGACAATAAGGACCTCGCCCTGAATATGATGATGTAGTGGGCACCTCGACCCTGGGCACGCATCTCGACCCGGAACTACAACCGACAACGGGGGCACCTCGACCCTGGGCACGCATCTCGACCCAATACCGCTGACAATAGGGACCTCGTCCTGAATATGATGATGTAGTGGGCACCTCGACCCTGGGTACGCATCTCGATCCGGAACTACAACCGACAACGGGGGCACCTCGACCCTGGGCACGCATATCGACTCAATACGCTGACAATAGGGACCTCGACCCAGGGCACGCATCTCGACCCAATATCGCTGACAATATGGACCTCGCCCTCGATTATGAAGATGTAGTGGGCACCTCGACCCTGGGTACGCATCTCGACCCGGAACTACAACCGACAACGGGGACACCTCGACCCTGGGCACGCATCTCGACCCAATACCGCTGACAATAGGGATCTCGCCATGAATATGATGATGGTCCATTTCCGAACCGTGCTCCATTTCCAGAGTGCCATTTTCGGAATGTTAAACCTCATTTCCGAGGCATCGCTGATATGATGATGGTCCATTTCCGAACCGTGTTCCATTTCCGGAGTGCCATTTTCGGCATGCTAAACCCCATTTCCGAGGCATCGCTGATGTGATGATGGTCCATTTCCGAACCAAGTTGATAAAGTGGGCCTCGACCCTGGGATTCATTCCCAAAACTACTGGTGAAGTGGGCCTCGGCCCTGAGATTCATTCCAAAATTCTGACGATGTGGGATTCATTCCCCTGGGATTCATTCCCGATTGTGTTGATGTGGGCCTCGGCCCTGGGATTCATTCCCTGGATTCATTCCAAAACTTTGCTGATGTGGGCCTCGGCCCTGGTCGTTCCCTGGATTCATTCCAAAATTCTGCTGATATGGGTCTCGGCCCTGAGATTCATTCACTGGATTCATTCTAAATTCTGACGATGTTGGCCTCGGCCCTGGGATTCATTCCCTTGATTCATTCCAAATTCTGACGATGTGGGCCTCGGCCCTGGGATTCATTCCCTGGATTCATTCCAAAATTTTGACGATGTGGGCCTCGGCCCTGGGATTCATTCCCTGGATTCATTCCAAAATTTTGGCGATGTGGGATTCATTCCCGATTGTGTTGATGTGGGCCTCGGCCCTGGGATTCATTCCCTGGATTCATTCCAAAACTTTGCTGATGTGGGCCTCGCCCCTAGGATTCATTCCCTGGATTCATTCCAAAACTCTGCTGATGTGGGCCTCGGCCCTGGGATTCGTTCCCTGGATTCATTCCAAAATTCTGCTGATATGGGCCTCGGCCCTGGGATTCATTCCAAAATTTTGCTGATATGGGCCTCGGCCCTGGGATTTATTCCCTGAATTCATTCCAAATTCTGATGATGTGGGCCTCGGACCTGGGATTCATTCCCTGGATTCATTCCAAAACTCTACTGATGTGTCTCTATACCCGAAGTGTCGTACCTGGAAAACTGATATGATGTAATGTGGGCCTCGCCCCCAGAATGCCATACCCGGCAGAACTGATCTGATGTAATGTGGGCCCCCCAGAATTCCATACCCGGCAGAACTGATCTGATGTAATATGGGCCTCGCCCCCAGGATGCCATATCCGGTAGAAACTGATACTGATGCCAATGATGTGGGCCTCGCCCTCAGATGATCCTGATGTGGGCCTCGACCCTAGGACGCATCCCCAAAACTGATACTGATGATGTGTGGGCCTCAACCCTGAACTGATACTGATAATGATGTGGGCCTCGCCCCCAGACTGGTACTGATGTGGGCCTTTCCCCAAACTGATACTAATGTATAGACCTCGGCCCTGAGACTCGTCCCTACTGATACTGATGTGATGGTTCATTCCTGAACCGTGTTGTGAGGTGGTCCATTCCTGAACCATGCTGAATGTGGGATTTATTCCCTGGGCTTCATTCCTGAAACTGGTGATAATGTGGGCCTCGACCCTGAGTTGATACTGATGTGGGCCTCAACCCCGGGACTCATCCCCAAACGAATACTGATATGGGCCTCGACCCCAAACTGAAACTATGTGGGCCTCGCCCCCAGACTGAAACTGATGTGGGCCTTGCCCCAAAACTGATATTGATGTGGGCCTCGCCCCAAACTGATGTGGGCCTCAACCCCGGGACTCATCCCCAAACGAATACTAATATGGGCCTCGACCCCAAACTGAAACTGATATGGGCCTCGCCCCCATACAGACACTGATGTGGGCCTCACCCCCAGACTGATACTGACGTGGGCCTCGCCCCAAAACTGATACTGATATGGGCCTCAACCCTGGGACTCATCCCCAAAACTACTACTCATATGTTGTTGATTCTGGTTGGCTTGTCTTTGCCGCTTTCTCTTTTTCTTCTTTGAAACCTGTGAATACAAAACAAGACAAAGATTGCATGTATATGACGTGTATGCATGTATGCATGAATGCGTTTCCTATTCCGATGGGTTAGGCCTTCCTTGTGCTCCTCGGTGCTACTTCACCTATAACTGCCTTTGGTCGTCCCCTGGGCATACTTACAGTCTCTTTCTGTTGATGATTGCTCAGTTTTCTTTTGTCTCATGGCTTAAGTTCTCGTTATGCCCTTATTTGCGAGGTGGTAGACTGGTCGCCCCCAGTCTTGATGTAGCTTTCGGCTCTCCACTATTTGCACTTAGTCAAGATGAACCACATGGCGGGGCCTTCCATATCATCATACTATATTACATGCTACGAAATAGTCCCAATAGTTATACATATCATTGTCCTCAAAGAATGCTCAGTAATGAAACCAAAGAACTTTCAAAACACCCAATGCAACTCAAATCCAAGTCTTTGAATAAATGATCTAAGTCAGACTCAAAGTGTGTGTGTGCAAAGGTTCTTTCACAGCTTAATCCTTAGGTAAGCTAACTCGATGATTTCGTTTCAAAAATGGTATTTGCATCTAACCATCGACAGAGGCTTTTGCATAATTTCGTGTTCCAGGTTAATAAACCAATATATTGCACAAACATGAGATAACCACTTCATCTTTAAAAGATATTGGAAGGATTCACAACCCTAGATAGTTTAATAATAATGAATTTTCCTTTAATTTACATTCGCACAAATTTATTTACTTATTTTAGTTTAAAATCACCATCCAATCAACAACCAATCTATTAGATACTCGTAAATATTTGGTTTCATAAATTAATAGCTTAGGTATTAAGTCCTCATGGGATCGATAATTTTTATATTACTTGAGCAATACGTGCGCTTACGTTATACGTGTGTGATCACGCCGATCAAAACCACTTATGGTACATATACGGGCCGACAGATCTTATCTTAATAAGCATTTGATTAACTAGTGCATCGGTCCACACACAACTAACATCTAACGGTTAGACCATGAAAGATCTCTGACATATATGCCATCAAAGTGTGGAGAATCGCAAACAAAATCAACGTTATCCTATAGTCAAAGGATCACATATGCTACTCGACTCGAGGAGATTCCTATTAACGGTGGTGTGTACTTCTAACTATTAGAAATCACCTGTTAGTTATTAAGTATTCGCTCCAACGAATAGCCACATGTCTATACGAGCTTCCTTTGCTCATTATACATCGGGTTAAATCATTGGAACTCTAATTCCAATATACGACGTGTGCTAGTCTTCTAGGTTAAATGAATTCGACCGTATTCCAAAACCAACGACTATGAATTTTTACTTTAAGAATAGTTTATAATAGTAATATTATCCCAATGTTGGACCACCCAGTGTCCAGTATTACTAAATGACTATTCTAAGTTCGATGTCATTCTCAGCATATTTATATATCAATCTAATATGCATTATGACATAAATTACCATTAACATGGTTGAAATGAAAATGTAGATATTGTATTAATAAATATTAAAATATAATATACAATATATTATTCGGATTGGCGCTCAATAAATGAAAATTAATTAGATTAATTAGATTAATATATTAATAAATGAAAATCTAATATGCATGATTAATTAGATTAATTAGTGTTTTAGAAATACTAGATTAATTAATTAATTGTGTTAATTACACTTGAAATGGATTAATATGTAATTTGGAATGATATATTAATCTAATTTGTTGTATTTGGGCTAATGGGCTTGGTTGGGCCAAATTTTGGTCTTGGATCATATTTGGGCCTAAACCATTTCCATAAAGTCCAAAAATATGACATTGGGCCTTTAATAATTTAATTAGGTCTAATGGGCCTAAATTGATTTTATGGCAAATGGTGATTCCTAATTGGGCCTTGGCATCTTGGGTTTGACCCATATTGGCCAAAGCCGATGCCTTAAGAATTAATTAAAAGTTCATTGGACTTTAATTGAATAGTATTAGATACTAATTGGGCCTTTGAGACCCATTAAGATTGGATTTAGAATCTAAGTCTAAAAGGCACTAAAATAAGTGTAATGATTTAATTTGGAATTAAGTATGAATTAGTATTGGATACAATTTAAATTGGATTTAAAATTGTAATTCAATATAATTCAAGAATACGTACTTTGAGTATTTATTCTTAAACGAGTTTGACTCGCGCAAATCAAATCATTGTTTGAATATTGGATGGTCATTAATTCAAAAATTAATTAATTGGATTAGATTGATTGATAACATGTTTTGTGTGAATACTTGGATGTATTGTATGAATAATATATATCAGATGGATATTATAAGGGTGAGGACAATTTTGGAAATTATTGTAGGTATGGTACTTATTTATTAAATTGGACCTGTGTGTCCAGCCAATTATATCTATTCTCTTTGTATTTCTCTTCTCACCAATTCCCCTCAATGTAAATGAGGTTTCTTATTAGTGTTATGTAATTGGGTAGAAGTTAGTGCTAGCGGGAGAGAGGAAATGGAGAGATTTGTTCAAGGAACAAATTATATTGTATATCCATCCGCATATCATTATTATTTATTTCGCGCCTTATTATGCTTTTAGAATGCATGCTTAAGGGTGTATGATGAGACCTATGTTGGGGTTGGTGCTCAGAGCGCCAATCCGGACCGTATTTATGTCTGATTCATGAATACGAACATCCCATTTTTTCCATAATATTACTTATTTATGGTTGCACCTCTTGTTTTTATATACGTATTCGATCTGATTACGATTAGATTGAAACTAAATATGGTTTAGTGATATGTATATATTAGACAAAGGCCCGATAATATATATTGCAGTACACAGTTACAAAGGTAGTTTGTAATTGACATTGGGAAGTGTCACTGCTAAATGTATATTATCAAATATAGTTCCTGGTCAAGATTCACTAACACGGGTCGGTTAGTCAAATCCATTGAGACCAGTACATGTCGTATATCGAGACTTGGTCCGATGGTTTATCCCAATAAACCATGAGTCTAGGGAGACTCGTATAGACGTGTAGGTGTTTATAATAAATAAACATTGAACGACTCACCGAAGATTCTTAATGGATGGTACACCAACGTCAATAAGAATCTTCTCAGGTTGAGTAGCATAGTGGTCCTTCGACTTGAGATACCACTGTGGATGTATGATCCACACTTAGATGGCAGTCACGTCACTGATCTATTTAGATCAGACCTCCGCCTATTCGTTGGGTGTGGACCGATCCTCAGGATATCCTGTGTGTGTCAAGATAGGATCCGTCCGTTATGTGTACAGAGCATAGGTAGTCCATATGTGATTAGCAATCAGTTAAATTTATGGTCATAGTATACTTCGGAAATCAGTTCCAAATGTTATTTATATATTGCTAATAGAATCGTCGACGGGATAATACCTATAGAGATTTGACGTTTACATCTATATCTCTGGGATTATCCGGATACCTGTGACGGAGGAATTATACGTATGCAATGACCTCGACCTGTATGATTTAGCTAATATATCTGTGGTCGTCATAATTTACGGGTGGGTAAATTATGGACACGAAATTGGATTTTGTGACGGATATACCTGAATCTAGAGAGTCTCACTAATGAAATATACTCGTAGAGCACTAGGGCAAAATTTATGAATAATACTGATTATTTATAAGTCGTTTAAAGGTTAAACGAAAAATACATGCGAATGGACCTAATTGTCATTTCTTAATTATTGTGTATTTGTACTTAATGATAGATTTTGTTAAATACACATTAATTAAATGTCAAATTGTGATATTTGACATATATCATAAATATATATGTATTTGGATATTTAAAGTAAATATTATACATATATTTAAAATATTTGTATTTAAATAATTATTTAATTATTTAATTGTTAAATAATTAAATTAATTAAAATATAAATATCCTAAGTTTGTGATATTTTTGGAAATGTTTTAGATGCCATTGTTGACTTGTTTGGAATCATTAAAGTGTAATGATAAAAAGCAAATGCAAGTTGATTAAAGCTTTAAATGAAACAAAGTAAAAAATATCTAGATATTTTTATTTATTTTGCTTCCAATTTCGGCCAAGGGCTATTTTTGTGAAGTATATATTGTTTTGTTTCATTTTTAGGGTTTAAAAAGTTCATTTGAGACAAAATAAACATAAAAGAAGTTGAGAGAAAAGCTTGAAGGTAAAAGGAATAAGCTTGGAAA
This sequence comes from Zanthoxylum bungeanum, assembly GCA_019454045.1. Taxonomy (NCBI): domain Eukaryota; kingdom Viridiplantae; phylum Streptophyta; class Magnoliopsida; order Sapindales; family Rutaceae; genus Zanthoxylum; species Zanthoxylum bungeanum. The sequence continues at coordinate 30,390 of SKCR01036633.1, forward strand.
TCTTTGAGTTTTGTAAGTTTTTCTTTAAAGCTTTCAACATGGAAATTGTTTCTAACATTCTTGGCATCATTTTGTGTTGCTTTGATGTTCTTTCTTCTATTATAGTTTGTGTTTATTTGGTTGAGAACTTGTGTGAAAGATTGATGCATGTAAGTGAGCTTAAACTTGTATTAAAGCTTTACTTTTGATTTTTGGAAAATCAAGTTGCCATTCTAGAGTTGGTAAGCCACTCCTTGGTGACCTAGAATTGTTCTAGAGTTGTTTCAAAGTGGTGAGGCTAGATTGGTGAAGTATTGAATGGATTAAAGTGTTGAATTTTATAAATTTGGTGAAATTGAAAAATTAGGGTTCATAACCCACTCCAAATTTGGGGCTTTTCATATATGTGATGTATTATGGTATGAATATGATGCATGTAAATTTTTGGGTTGATTGGATTTGATCTTGGCATGTTTTGAACAAAAGGGACCAAAATGCAATTACTTGAAAATTTGGGGATTGTCACGATAATTAGAAAAAAAATGGGGATTTGTGTTAAATCTGATTTTGATGCATTAGATGTGTTGAAAATATTTTAGAAATGATTTAGAATCATCCAAAAATTATCTTTAAAATAATCAATTTACAAAGTTTTGGGGCAATTCGGTAATTATCAAGAAATTTGATCTCTTGTGTAATTTTTCAGAATTTGATATTGGATAATTAAATAAATAAGTTTATTTAATTGATCCGAGAAAAATTTTGAAATCGGAAAATTTTGATTTTCCGCGATTCCGCTGCGTTACCGATATTCCCCCTTAAAACCCCAACAACCTAATCAAAGATAATAAATTGGTTGTCAATTTATGCGAAAAATCCTCATTCAAATATTAAGTGTTTTTCCTTCCATTGAGTAGTTCTCTCTCAAGATCCAAGATTGGCATTGGTTTGTTGGCCAAAGTCAAGACCTTTGTCCATTGCGGATGTGTTTGAACCGCGTAAGCTTTGTTCCATATCGTATGTCTTGGGCGGTTGTGACTTGTTGGCCAAAGTCAATGTCACTTCTAGTTCATCGAATTCGATTACGAAGCTTTCCCACTATCAATGGGTCACGCTTAACTGGAATCATTAAGCTTGTTGAGCCAAAGCTAAGGCTTAGTTGATTCAGAGGAAATAGGTTAGGAAATATATTGGATATATTTACATATATTGGATATATGTTTCGGACTTGGAGGTCCACCTACTGGATCTAGGAATTGGATGAGATCTAATTGATCTTAGAGATCTACCTAGTTAAGTTTCATACAGCTTGTTGGCCAAAGTCAAGGTTGTGTGCTATTTAATGGGATTCTAGCCCACTAGGAAACTAGGTTTCCCGAGTACTCCACAGAGGCTTAGAGGCTCGCCGAAAAATAGTAGGAGGCAAGTATTAAATTTTCAATTTCGTTTAGATACTTGCCAATATGCGCTCATTTTATTTTTCGTTATTAAAAATTTATATATATTAGTTGGACTAATATTCAATTGTTGTTTTAATTAAACAGTTGGACTATATTCAAACTACTTCATTTGTAGTTGGTTATATAGTTGGACTATTGTAATCTATACATTTGAAAGTAATCAATCAAATTATAGTTAATTATATAGTTAGACTATAGTAATCATTACATTAGATTGTACCCGAAATCGTTGATTGGATAGTTGGACTATAGTAATCAAGATTACCTGAAAGATTAGCGTCAAATGACATAATCCTAGGTGAAAATGTCTTTAACGGCTTTAATTTTCCAAATTGGGAAAAGAATCTCAGGATAGTCCTGAGAGTTGAGAAGTTACTCTATATAATAGAGAAACCTCTCATGCCTGAGCCCGGAGTTGAGCAAATAGAAGAGCATGAGCTTTGGAAGACTCATCGTGATGATAACTTTAGTGCTCAATCTGTTATGCTTGCTGCAATGACTCTTTAATTTCGTTGTCAGAACTAAGGATTAGATCATATACCATGATATTGAAATTAAAGGATCTTCATAGATCTAACCTTAGATCTTAGAAGTACGAATTGCAAAGGAAGCTTTTTCACTCCCGTGTGTCAGAGGGTACATCTGTCGAGCACTAGATGTCGCAGATGATTGCTGACATCGAACAACTAGTTTAGTTGGGCATAACCTTTGAGGCCGATACTTTCATAGATTTGATCTTACAATCTCTGCCCGAATGCTGGGGCGGGTTCATGATGAACCAAGAGAAAACTCTTGGAGAGTTAATGGCTATACTCAATGAGGAAGAGCCAGAGCTTCTAAAAGGGCAAGAAGCGCCAAATGCATTTTACTTCGACATCCCAGAAGGCCAAGGCTTGGCCGAAGACTTCTGGGGGGGTGAAGAAAATGGCAAGGCTAAATCGTCACAGTCTTCTGGGAAGACAAATGACATATCCCAAGATGTCTGCCTAAGCTGTGGTAAACAGGGTCATTGGAAGCGTGACTGCCGTATGGACAAGGCAGACATGAAGGAAGTGAAGGTGGGGCAAGGCTCTGGCTTCAGGTATGTTTGTTATAAACATGTCCACTACTGGTTTTAAAATTGGATTTTTGATACTGGATGTGGTACATAAATATATGTACTGATATGCAGAATCTACTGATTAGCATGAGACTGGCTTCAGATGAGATCGACCTGCGAGTCAGAAACGGGACGAGTGTCGTTGTTTTGGCCGTAGGAACCTAAGTTTTGGAACTGCCCTTGGGGCATTTACTTAAATTAGGAGACTGTTACAATGTACCTAGTTTGACTAAGAACATTATCTCTGTATCTAGTTTAACCCGTTGGGGGTATACCTTTATGTTCCGAAATACCAGGTGTTTTGTCTATAAAGATGATATTGAGATATACACATTAGATGTGAATAACAGTATTTATATTTCGAATATAAATGAATCTCAAAGATATAACATGACAAACAAAAGGCTCGAACTGAGTAAATCAAATCAGATGAGACTTATTTGTGGCATTGTTATCCGGGACACATTAACAAGACTCGTATATCCACACTTTCGAAGAGTGGATACTAGGACGGATTTGATCCTAATTCAAATGATGTCTACAAATCTTGTTTATTAGGCAAAGTGCCTAAAACACCTTTTACATGGTAAAGGTGCACGAGCCACCGATCTGTTAGCCCTCGTTCATAGTGACATAAGTGGGCCCATGTCTAGATAGGCTAGAGGTGGATATGAATACTTTGTAACCTTTACGGATGTGGCATCGCGTTATGGTTATGTGTATCTTATGAAACACAAGTCGGAAACTTTTGAGAAATTGAAAGAGTTTCGACATGAAGTAAGAAAACAGACCGGTAAAAGTATTAAAACATTACGATTGGACCATAGTGGATAATACTTATATAAATGATTTTCTGGATTACTCGAAAGAGTATGGTATTCTTTCACAGTGGATTCCTCCCGGAACACCTCAGTTGGATGGTGTGACCGAACGGAGAAACCGAACTTAGTTGGACATTGTAAGATTAATGATGAGTCTCTCTGAGCTACCAATTTCCTTCTCAGGATACGCATTAAACAGTGCAATACTTATTTTGAATAAGGTTCCATAAAAATCTGTTAGACATACTTCATATTAGATATGAACAGGAAAGAAACCGGGTTTCTCATTCCTGATGATTTGGAAATGCTGGGCATACTCTAAACGTTTGGATGATACCAAACTAGAACCCAAATCGGATAAGTGCTTATTTGTAGGTTGTCCTAGGGAAACCAAAGTATAGCACTTATACAACTCAAAAGAGAACAATGTATTTGTTGCTCTCCATGCGGTTATCCTCGAAAAGGAATTCCTATATGCAGTGGTAAGTGGGAGAAAAGTAAAACTTGATGAAAATCGGAGTAATAATGTTCATGGCACCGACTCCTTTACGGAACATGAACAGTTCATCAGGGATGAGATTGTACCACAATCTTCTAATACACAAGAACCACGTAGGTCGGAGTGAGTTAGAAAACAATCTATGAGGTATGGGTTTCTGAACTCACCTCATGTAGATATTAATCTTATTGAGGATAATGGACCAACTACGTATGAGGAAATGATACAGGGTATCGAATCCTTTTATGGCAAAATGCCATGAAGTCCGAAATGGATTCCATGTATACCAACATATTTTGGATACTAGTTGATGTACCAGAAGGCATTGTGCCTATTGGTACTAAAATGGTCTTCAAGGAAGACATACATGGATGACAACATACAAATGTACGCAACTAGGCTTGTACAGAAAGGGTATCATCAACGACATAGTGTCGATTACGATGAAACTTTTTCAGCTGTTGCCATGATAAATTCCATTCGGATAATGCTTGTTATTGCTGCATATTTCGTTTATGAAATATGACAGCTGGACTCCAAAACCGTTTTCCATAACGGAAACCTTTTGGAGGATGTTTGTATGCAACATCCTGACGGTTTTGTCGTGCCAAAACATGCAAAAAAGGCTTGCAAGTTAAATCGATCCATTTATGGATTAAAGCAAGCATTGAATTCTTGGAACCATCGTTTTGATGTAATCATAATGGTATATGATTTAATTCAAGACGGAGATGATTCTTGTGTATATAAGAGGGTTAGTGGGAGCGCACTGACATTCATTGTCCTTATGTTGATGATGTATTGCTTCTCGGCAATGACATTCCCATGCTATAATCGGTGAAAGCTTGGCTTTCATAAAATTCTCCATGGAATACGTGGGAGAAGCATGCTTTATTCTGGGAATAAAGATCTACTGGGATAGATCTAGAAAGCTGCTGACACTCTCCCAGAGTTCGTACGTTTTGATATGTACGCAACCTGATGTCTCATATACTTTGAGCATATGCAGTCACAATCAGGCCCATCCAGCCATCCAGGTGATGGTCACTGGATTGAGTAAAGAACATCCTTGAGTATCTTGGATGAACTAAGGATGCTTTATGAAAATATGGGGAAAGGAGAACTTGAGGTGACTGGGTTCACCGCTGCAAGTTTCCAAACTGATAAAGACGACTGTAAGTCGCAATAAGGGTATATATTTAGTTTGAATAACGGAATAATGAGCTGGAAATCTTCCAAGCAAGATATTGTTGCCGCTTAAACAATAAAAGCGGAATATTGTTGCAGCTGAGGCAGCAAAAGAAGAATTTTGGATCTATAAATTCCTAATTGGATTAGGAGTAGTTCTGTTAGCAGCTGAGATAGGCTACAGTGCAGGCTAAAGAACCGCGGTCTCATCAACGATCCAAGTATGTACTTCAACTGTTTCATCTGATTCGTTAGATCATACATCGTGGCAATGTGATGATCGAATAAATCGCATCAGATGATAACCTTGCAAATCCGCTGACGAAAGCTATTTCTCAGCATAAGTTTGAATGACCCGTACATAGTTCAGGTGTTGGACACTTGAGTGATTGGCTATAAGCCAAGTGGGAGATTGTTGGATAATTATGACCCATATCATCACTATTTTGTAAAGAACATGGTGTTCTTGTACAAAATTAACTATGTGACAAAGGAAATTGCTATTTTATCATTTGTAATTGGATTACCTGGATATATAAATGATAAAAGTCCATATGATTAGTACCAGATTAATAAGATATGGGACAATATTAATCCACGTAAGGTTAATCATTAAATATCCATAGTCGTAGTATTATCGAGACTGGACATCGATAATGCGGAATAGGCTAGTATTACACTTGTGCGCGTTATGGAAGCTTACAGCATAGTTCTCATATATTTTAGTACTGGATATTCATGCAAGTGTGATAGGAGATTCTGTTTGCCGATGGTACGGGAACAGCTTCGCTCTGGATAGACCCATCGGAATCCTATTGGTAGTATGACTATGTGTCTATGGGAATCCGAATCAGGGTAGGTGTATATGGTCTTAACCTGAGACTTGCATCGCTAATACTTGCGACAATCTGTATACTTTGGTTTTGGTCGTCCGGGGTTTAACAGGTTCTGTGTACGCCTCTTCTGGGTATACTGAGAATCGTAGTGTATTAGGTGTGATGTCAAGATGGAAGTATCACTTCAGTCATATGAAGATGATGATCACGCATGGATACAGAACTGGTACTCTATAGTGCTATAGCCATCGGGAAAGTATGACTAGGTCATGACTTTCCGATCATAAAGAGACTAGTTGCTAGTGATCCGATATATGCTTCGTACGGGGCAGACCCAACTCCAGCCTCAGGCCTAGCATGTGACATCCGATACTGGATCGTAATACGCAATACTTAGTATACTACACTTGATAAAGATCTTATATTCCTTAAAAGAATATTTCTGGAGAATTGGGTAGGCACGGTGCTTTGCTAGAAGCCAACCATGTCTTGTAAATTGGTAAGAACGTGGTACCAGATACGCACGTGTTCGGATAGTCTGATGACTACATTTACTGCCAACATATCCAGGGATCTCTTGGGTCGCCTCCCAAAGATTCACCGATGATAATTGACTCAAACAGAATTAATCTAGGATTAATTATGAGAGAGAAAAAATTAATCTAGGATTAATTACGGCAAGAATTAATCTGGGATTAATTCGACTAGAAGAGAGAAAGCGAATAATTTGGAATTAATCACAAAGTAAATTTAATAGTTAAATTGAATTTTACTATTTAATTTATTTAATTGGGCTAAAATAATATATTGGATATATTAATTGAAATTAGATTTCAATGCGGAATTAAATTAGATTTTAATTCTAGCGAACGAATTAATTTAGAATTAATTCGCAAGCGACTTCCGTAATAATTTTTCTAGGCATTATTATTTAGTTAAATTGGATTTAATTATGTCGCGATAGAAAATTTGTTTATTTCGGAATTAAACGAACCCGGGCCCGAGTGAAGTTGCGTGTTGAGTTAGCCGACTTAAATTTGGAATTTAAAAGTGGTGGGACCCACTTCACTTACATCACTTGTTTGACTAATGATGTAAGTGGTTAGGCTTAAATTTTGGATTTGATTTGTTAAGTGAAAAGCTTGGATTGCTTTTACAACACACTAACCAAATCCAACACTCAACCTCACTATATATTACTTAGTCAACTTTGGAAGTGTGCAGAATTCACTATTCACATCAACCTATTCTCTATCACAAAAACGTGAGCTTCTTGTCTCTCCCATGGAATTTTGTTGCAAAATTCAAGTAAGCTAGCACTTTAAGGAGTCAAAGGAAGGTGATAGGGAGACTCACCAATGAGTTTGGAACAACAAAGAGGGTTTGGAGCTTCCATCATCCATGAAAAGTTTTGAACTTCTACCAATCTTTGTAAGTAATGTTTCGCAACTTGCTTTAGATTATTCACACACAAATCATTCTTTAGAGATCATTGGCATGTCTAGGACACTAACAATAACTCGAGGTCGTTCAAGGCGTAAAGCTAAAAAAACTACCAACTTGTATCATTATTGGGTTGAATTATTTTATGTGGTTTTAGATGACCAACTTCAAAAGGTTAACAGTTAGCAACAGTCTCAATTAGACAAACACCGATTTGGTTTTGTGTTTAGCTTCCCTTAATCTATGTGATTCATTATCCTCATTCAATAAATAAAATCTAGTTATTCTTGCTCAATTTTATCCCATATATTTTTCTTCAATAGAGCTCTTCGTACTAGATGGTCAACTTGATACCTACATTATGGATATGTGTTCTAGTGTTGAGTTTTCGAAATTGAATGAGATTGATGATCTTATAATAATGTTAGTTCAAACTAAAAAGATAATGTATATCCACTAATTTGTTTACTTTTTTGACATTAGTTTTTGACTTTATCTATTGTCATTGCCAGTGTAGCTAGAGTATTTTCAGCTATGAATATTGTGAAGACTGGACTACGCGCACAGGATGCGAGATCAATGGATGAATGATATTTTGTTACATATATAGAGAAGATGTATTTAGGAGTATTGATAATGAACTATCATATAAGATTTTCAAAATATGAAAGCACGTCGTGAATAGTTATATATGTTTTTTTTTATTTATATTTTTAATTTTTCATAACTTTATGTTAGGGACCAATTATGGGAGTCAAATCTGTTCAAAGCAGAGAGAAGGCATAGTGGGCTTGGGCTAGAGAAATTTACTGAGATCCACAATGAGGGGACCATACGAATTGGTGAGCAAGGGGCAGAAGCGGTTCCACACGATCTGCTGACGTGGAGACAATTGGTTGAAGGCAATCATGAGATCATTGGTAGACAATTGGGTATATATGGGAGAGGATATTCTTCTGGGGAGGCAGTTATGATATTTCTTCTTTTTGTAAAAGGTGGTAGGCACCTGTGTGGTGAGAGCATAGATTGAGAGTTACAGCAGTGGCTGTTATTCCAATTTGTATTTGCTTTCCTTCTTGTTTTGTTATTGATTAAAGACACTCTTGAAAACTTGTTCGTAAATAATATAATTTATATATATTGTTTTGTGCTGCATTTATTCCAAATCTCTTGCTGTTATTTTATAATTACAAACTGTCTCAAGGCTCTATCACTTGGTCCAACCTGCCGGATCCGACTAAGGGATTATGATCTCGATTCGGATGGAAACAAGGATTGATAACCTGGAAAGAAACTCAGAGTAGATCGAAATGGGAGTGAGAGGAATACAAAAGAATGATGGACTGTTCTCGTCACAATTGCAAGCCATAGGGCGTGATATCAACGAAATCAAACAACAACTGATGACTGTGGAAATCATAAACCAAAAACTGGATGCTTGGGTTAAGTTGAGGAATTGCATGAGGGGATGGATAAACTGACAATGGCAGACTCATCAGGAAGGAATGGCAGGCCCCCGGGAACCTGTTGAAGCTATAGAGAAAAAAAAAAAAATCCTTTATTTGGATCCATGGTGCACAAACATAAACCAATCCCTGAAGTTGTGGATAATGAAGATGGAGAAACGGAAATGAGGTGGGAGCTTGAAATTGCAAGGGAAACTCAAGCACATAACACACGTTTGGGAGTTGCTCTCGATTTCCTTGGGCCTAGGGTGAAGCCCAATAACCAGAGTAAGGGACCCAATTTTGATGATCTCTACCAAAGCTTTCCCACTCAAAGATCTATTGCAGCAAGTGCATAAATCTTTCACTCCTAATCAAGTCCAAAAGCTTCCTGAAAGCTAGGGTTACTGTTGCTGAGTACCATAATAAGGTAAATCCTTCAAGGGGTGGTCGAAATCAAACTGAGTGGGAACACGATGAGCAACATGCAAAGGAGTTTAAGGCACTGGATGGGAATATGCATTTTGATGGAGGTGGAGGTGGAGGCCACGGTGCTTCGCCGATCTCTGAGTTGTGTAATGGTGGCAGAGTCTGGCGATCGAAGGAGATTTTTGGGGATGGTGAAGTGGGCCGTGGAGAGGCTGTGACGAATTGTATGGAAACCAAGAAGCTCATGGTGGATGAGGACATTAACATGACGAATACGATGAAGAGGTTGGAGCTTCCCATAGAGAAGGAACTAGAAACAAACCTTGTGGCCACGATCATTTATTTCAATTTCTGGAAGTATCTGGAGAGACTTCATATATATAATTGGAACGATGAAAGCACAGACACTCATATCAGAGTATCCTTTCGAGTCATGAGTTGGCAACATCAACTTGGCACAAATAGTGGCAATCTGACCATGAACCGCAGCATTACCAATCTATCATTTAATGGCTCCATCATTAGGTTGTTGATTATGGCCAGATATCGGCGTATGCTAAATTGTTCCAATTGAAAATTTTGAAATATGGATTTGTTTATGAAGTGTTTTTATGCAATACCCATATTAATGTTTATGTTAGAGCTAGTGATTTTGCATCGGCGAGTAATTTGTTTGATGAAATGTCTAAGAGAGATTTCATCTCATGGAGTTGCATCATCTTTGAGTATACACAAAATGGGGTATTTAATGAGGCTTATAAGTTGTTTACAGAAATGGTTCGTGCGGGTTTTATGCAAAATAATTATGCTCTTGTGAAGGGTGAGATGTATATACATGATCTGGAAAACACTAAAGGGCACATATATGGTTTGACTTGAGGAAAGTGGCACCCTAAAACTAATGAGACAATTTCGACATCATCAGGGGATACCTCATCCAATTACCACATGTGCTGGGGATTGTGAAGGGAAATGTAAAGCTAAAGGGTCGAAATCGGGAGCTTCAAGGAAGTGGGCTGATGGTGTCATGACTATGTTGATCCCAAGAAATACAACCATTCCCCTAAAAAAGAAACAAGTTTTCTCCACATACTCAGATAGCCAATCTAGCGTGTTGATCCTGGGTTATAAGGGGGAAAGAACAGAACCAATGACAACTTGTTAGGCAAATTTGAGTTCTCTAGCATTCCACTAGCTTCCAAGGATGTCCCTCAAATCTTTGTATGCCTTGATATCGCAGCCAATAGTGTCTTGAATGTTTCAGCCGAAGACAAGAGCCCCAGCCGAGAGAATAATATCATAATGACTACTAATAAGGGTAGATTCTCAAAGGATGAAATTGAGAAGGTGTACAAGAGCTCTGTCCACGAGGTTGGGCTTGTTGGTGGATCCACTAGAATCCCTATGGGGCAACAGCTTTTGCAGGACATTTTCAATGGAAAATAGCTCTACAAGAACATTAATCCAGATGAGGGTGTTGAGTTTAGTGCCACTATTCATTCTGCTATCTTGAGTGGCGGTGGCAATGAGAAGGTCTCAGAATTATTGCTCTTGAATGTTACCTCGTTGCCTCTTGGGTTGGAAACTGTTGGTGTTGAATTCATAGGAGGTAAACTCGGCAATGTGGACAGGGATAAAGTCCATGGAGTGGAATTAACCCTTCCTGGGGTTGTTCCAATTGGGAAGTCTGAGGAACATGTAAAGGAATATGGCAGTGAGTATCTTGTGGGGAAGTTTCCTTTCATGGCAATTACTTGCGCAGTAGCAACTGTGGGTGTTAAAGGAAGGGTTGAACTATTGGACGAGCAAGAGCCAAAAATGATATTGGAAACTATTGTAATGGCACCTGATGTTGAGGATGCAGTAACATACCATGTCTTGGGGAAATACTGCTTTAAGGTCAAGCGGAACAATTTCGTAAAGATAACAACGTGGGAGAATCAAGGAATTATTCGGGAAAGAATTTCAGAAAGTGGACTTGAGGACAAGTCCAATGTTATGGAGGGGGGCAATGTTAGGGACCAATTATGGGAGTCAAATCTGTTGCAGCAGAGAGAAGGCATAGTGGGCTTGGGCCAGAGGAATTTACTGAGATCCACAATGAGGGGACCATACGAATTGGTGAGCAAGGGGCAGAGGCGGTTCCACACGATCTGCTGACGTGGAGACAATTGGTTGAAGGCAATCATGAGATCATTGGTAGACAATTGGCTATATAGGGGAGAGGATATTCTTCTGGGGAGGCAGTTATGATATTTCTTCTTTTTATAAAAGGTGGTAGGCACATGTGTGGTGAGAGCATGGATTGAGAGTTACAGCAGTGGCTGTTATTCCAATTTGTATTTGCTTTCCTTCTTGTTTTGTTATTGATTAAAGACACTCTTGAAAACTTGTTCGTAAACAATATAATTTATATATTGTTTTGCTGCATTTATTCCAAATCTCTTGCTGTTCTTTTATAATTACAAACTGTCCCAAGGCTCTATCACTTTCCCCCTTGCTTATTTGATTTTCTAGATACGCCACTGGATAGAGGCTAAGCATTTTTCATTTGAAACAACATAAAGTCCAACCACACCGTTCCCATTTTTATGTATACATGCTCCAGTTTTAAAGAGTTATTTTCGGATGCAAGATATATTAGATATATTTCAAAGCTTTATAAAAGAAGGTAACAACACAAGCCTAATGTCTCAATACAAATACAATCCCTGCTGGAACCGCTGCCTTAGAGATGAAAGATTTCGAGCATTTCTAGTACTTGTTTTATTCTTCTTGATTTCAATCAGCCTGTCGTAAACACAACCACGGAAAGCTAAGAAAATGATCGCGATTCATGCCCTCATTGTAGCAACCCCAGTAACTATGATGATAAGTGACATGGTACCAGCCGATGCCTTTGAGTCTGAATCATCCGCAAGATCTGAGCCACTTATCTTCTCTTTGAACCAGGCTCTAGCTTCTTTCCTCAAGGACCTGACCGCCATTCCAATTGCTTCTGCATCTCTTCTCTCGTGAAAGATTTCGACATTTTTATTATACCGCCACTGAGTATTTCAGCTTCTGTTTTGATGCCATAATAGTCCATCAGATTTCCCAGTTTGTAGTCATAATTGCTTTTGTGAAGAAAGCATCATGAATGTGATCCTTGAAGCCCTCAACTTCCATGTCAGGGTCATAAGATCTCCTTGCCACTTCCTTAGTGAACAACCTAATACAGCTTGTATGTGGCGCAATGTCCTTCACCTCTCGGAAAGCTTTCCTATCACATTGTGTGACTCATAGTGGGTTTATCAGGCTTTTCCATGAAATCTGGATACTCTTTGACATACAACTGAGCTGGTATTTCAGCAGGCACACCAGTTTTTGGAAAGTCAACAGCAATTGAAAATTTCTCCGCTAGTTAAGCAGGGCTCACTTCTTGCTTTAAGAAGCTCCCTATCTGCAAAAACAGTGAGCATTTGCAATTATTCCCAAACTGTCATTCACTATGTAGTTGGTAAAATACTCCTCAACTTCCTGCACCAAGGAAATTAACATCTTAGAGTTAAAATAAGTGAAGAACTATATCTCGTCTGGTTGTACTCTTGCATAGCATGAAAAGAATATAACTATTCTACATGCATGCAATATGCATCTAAAGGATTTCCAAATGTCGTATCCCATATCTTATTGGTAAGTATTTTATTGTCTGCTGGCATTTTAAGGAGACTGAATATGAATTTTGGACAAGCTACTAAATCTCCTGAAAGCCACAATGTATAAAAGAGTAATACCTCAATTCTAACATCATGATCTAATTCCATAGTTTGTGCTGGAGTATAATCCATTGGTGCATCTTGCTGTCGTGGAATCAATTCAGTCCCAACAGACAAAGTAGATATCTCCATCCAGATCACTTCCAGAACATTCATTTGGATGAGGTCTAGCATTACAAAGTCAGTACAAGGCAAAATTTATGAGCAGATTAATAATTTGCTCATCACTCTGTCTGTTATAGACATAAAAAAAATCAACAGATTGAAGAATAAATCCTGGAAAAATTAAAGCTTTCGTAGGATGTATAACCAAACAAAGCCTTTTCCCACAATGTGGGGTCGGCTACATAGGATGTATATAAAGTAAATAAATGCATACTGGATCAATATATTTTAGCTTGTGCAAAGTTCCTCGGGGTAAATTAGATGGACTCAGCAGCATTACATTCATATGATCCAGGAAAAATAAAATAGAAGTAAAATTGGGAGAAAAAAAACTAATATTAGTTTCAAGTATATCTCAAATTGCTCAATTCCTAATGTTAGAGACAAACACCCCAACTGAGTAATCCCAATTATTGTTCGTCTTTATATCAAATATTAAATACCATATGACATATCTTGTTAGACATGCACTTCATTCTCTGACAGATCAATACCATCTGAAGAAATGCAAGAGTTTCAAAGTTTCAATGAACAGAACATATTACTTTGCCTAAACTGTCAAAACTCTAGTGAGGTTATTGCAATTTGCACATGCATGTATCCTTACTATCCTTGCCAAAATTCTGTCATACTCTCCATAACCCAACTAAATGCTTTCTAAAAGTGTGTTCATTTAAGACAGCCATGGGAAAGAATACATTGAATTGCATTCCTGAAGCCTCAAGCATAAAATTCACGTAAAAGTTTTTATTAAAGTTATTTACTAGATTGACCTATACCTCTGCCTTGTTACTGACCAGTGACCAGGATATAACACGTGTAACAAATTGGTCTAGGAATATAACAAGTGAATCTGAGTAATGCCTGTAAAGTGTGAAGAATCCAAAGCATACCCCAATATTCTAGGTTACAGCATTGTAAGGATGTACCTCATTCCTTTCTGTGAAACACAACACAATCCACCATATTTGCAAAGCCGGCACATTCACAGCCCTTAAAACGCGTACATCACCTGGGTGCAAGCAAGGGTTTTTCCGCAACCACCACCACCACCCTCCCTCAACAATAATGCGCGCTGCCGTGATCCACTGCTGCCAAATACGGAAGATTCATCACACAATTTCCGATATCCAGCACCAGAAAATTGCACAAACACCTGACCATAATTCAAGGTTCTGGTTTCATCTAGACATCCCATCATAGATCTTCCATTAGGATAAAAATCCTTGTTTTAGTCCGTAATTCCAGCAACTTTGATGCCCGGATGTTTGGAGCATCATTGAAAGGATGGTTCTGCATCTGGCTTATAACCACAGATGAGCATTTCCTTGAGAATGTTTGTATTCTCTCCAGGAGACATCAACTCCAAAGCCTCCTGTGCTTTTAATGGATCTGTTAAGATGGCATCTAGTTGAAGTACAGCTTCTCTTTGCTTCTTCTCAAAACTTTATCCCGAATTCCAAGGGTAGATAAAAGAGAAATCATCTGACGATTCAGAAAACAAGGCTGATATTTGCTCCAAGCCAAAACATCCAGTTTCTCGAGTTCAGATTCATATTTGTGCATACTCTCTCTCAATGATAATTTTTTTCGATGAAGTTGGATCAATGGCCACCACGCCTTTGTATCCACCATATCGAATCTGAAAGGCAGATGGAGGGAATATTTGAGCCACATTTTGAGGCAACTTTCTTAGCAAATTCACAGAAACTTTCCCAATACCATCAGAGAATACATATTCAGTGTTGTCCCTTTTAATTTTTACATCAGGAATGATTTCAATTTCATCCTTGCAAACACTAAGAGTTTCAGTAGATGAACTGAAGGATTGACCTAGTCTGGCAGCATATTTCGCCACATTCCTTATTCGGCGAAAATTGCCCATCCACTCTCTTATATCTGCAGCCGTGAGCCAGCTCTTGAAGCAACATCCAAGTGGAACTTTCTCGCAACTGACTTGATGAGAAGGCGAGAATTCAAACTTTTTATCACCAATAACTATGCCATTATGAAGAGGGAAAGAATCCTCTCATAAATTCCAGTTCTCCTAATCTCAGTTGCAGAAGACCCCGAGGAGATAAAGCCGTTGAGTGAATTCTATCCAAATCCTCATCAATAAAAGAAATGCGAAGAAAATTGTCAATATCTCGCCTGAAGTGGCGCAACACACGATTTGATACATTAATCTCGGGACCACAAAAAGTAAACTCTACAAGGTGTTACTTGAACTCGGTGTACATACACCAACCATCACCCAATTATGGCAGGCGATCTTGGCATACTCTCAGATGTGATATATTTTTTGTACTGCTCAGTGAGCCACCTCGAAGGTTCATAGCACATTCTTTTAAGTGATATAGTTTATCTAAAGCATTTCTATGCAACTCATGTTCACTTTGTTCTGCATGGATCAACCAACCGATAGAAGTTAAAATCAAGCAATGGCCCAGCCACACACCCATTTTGAACCAACAAATTAATCTTAAACAAGATCTTGTATGGCAAGGTAATTATAGCTGGAGGACCTACAATGGGGACTAGATTCAGACTGCGAGAATAAGCAGAACCCTTTTCCAAAACAAAATCGCCTTTCCTTTCTTTATAATCAAAATTTTTCCTGAAGTCTGGAAGTTCAAACCATATGGCAGCTCCATACATAATCCAGTAGACTGCCCAATGCAGTTTGATGGCGTAAAATCTGTTGCCCTGACCCTTGATCATCAGGAACTTCCTTAAAGAAGTTGAATAAGGACTTTCATACACAGATCTGAAGAGCGTATATCTTTCTCAAAAATACGAGGAGCGCCAAATAACTAAAGAAAAGAAACCCAAAAAGATTTTATTTGCAGTTAGTAAAATAACAAATATGTCAAAACTGTATAGTCTAAGCACGATGTCACTTCTGACTCTCAGTAAGTACATGATTGGACTCTGCCATCTAAAATTAAATTTCAACATGCGGTCTCAGTTTAAAACGAAACACAATATTTAGTAATTATCAAAGTAAATTTCATTATGTTAAGGAACTGATATGGAATTATTCTAAATTAACAAAATGCTATATCAAATCCAGAAGTTAATTTGTAACAGAATTGAACATGCGGTTTTCTCAAAAAGCAAAGAGAATTGGTTACACACTCATAAACAATCAGCACCTTTAATTTTTTTCTTTTACAAGCACATTCAATCACTGCCCAACAGTAACAATTAAGTTGACAGCCAAACAGATCCGACTAAATAATACCTCTTTTTAACAAAAGTATCCATATCTCTACTGAGTTGTGGGGAAAACAAAAAATATATATCCATGAAAATTTTATTTTCCAAGATGAGTGATGAGAGCATTATTAAGAAACTTCCCCTACTGATGAAAACAGTAAAGCAACCTGAATCAGAAGATACTTTGCTTTTTGGACACGTGGACAGTGCAGCTCAATCTCCCAATGTTCTCGTAAGCAAGCTCAAGCCTATATTCCGTTTCTAGATGAGAAAGTAGGAAATTTAACTTCCGCATTCCAAAACCAAAATTCACGGTAACATTCACGCCTCTCCAGAGAACAGCAAACTTTTCATTTGAGATCTTACAGCCAAAATGCAGTTTTATGTGTTTCCATGATATACACAAAAGTTCTTGGCTTTGGCACAATATCATGCTCCATTGGTCGAGCATTGAGATTACCTCCCATACCATAATTTTCTACTAGCCAATGCGATGATAGTGTCAGCAGCTGCATTTGTTGTGAATTGGACAATAGCATATGCTCTCTGAGCCCCATTTTTCGGAAACCTAATCTTAATAGCATAAACAGTTCCTCACCTGTACGTGACTCAAGAAAGTTCCTAGCTGCTTCTGCTGCGTCACACCACTAGGGAACCATAGACCTGAATTGTCTTAGCCATAAACCAAAGAATTTCTGCACTCCTATCACACATAATACCACAATTCAGTCTTTACAAGTATCAGGATCCAATTAGTACATAATAGTTAAAAACATAATATCATTGGTATATCTAAAATATTGTCATTGACCAAAACTTCAATTATTCCATATCTTTCAGTTTGCAAAATCATTATAAGAAAGGAAAAAAAAAGGAATCAATGTTGTCCAAATTAACTTTCCCGCTAAGGAAAATCAATTTTATGTCATCAGCTCTGTCCTTTTTGGATAATGCCCATTGATTAGAGATATTAAGATTTTTCTTTGGTAAGCCAAACCCACATTAAATTTAAACAAGAAGTTTTGTCACTATCATCTTATCCATGTGAAAATTAACATAAACATACAGCAGCTCTTAATTAAACTAAACAAATTAATATAACCCACCAGCCATCAACTTTATTTAACAAGCCAATGTAACTAAAAAACCAAACAAATATCCATGATGTAACAACACATAAAAGCAAAAATTAAAAACAGATAATATAATCAGGATTAAGTTACTAGTCAAGAACAAGGAAACAAAAATGCAAAATGTGACAGAGAATCCAAAAGAAGGTTAAAAAATAAAAAAAAACAAAACAACCCACGTAAGTGAATTATCTCCGTTCTGTTTTAGCGCAGAGAAGGAAAACAAAATAGGAAAAAAAAGAAGGGAGAAAGAAACTCACAGGAAAAAACCCAGAAGCTGAAAAAGAAATTGAACTTCAAGAGTGCAAGTGAAGTGGAAGTGAAGTAAATGGCTAGTCAATTTTTTGTTTTAATTTCAAAGCTCTTGAATTGCCACTGTACATAATAATGTCCCTCTCTCAGTCTTGACTCAGGAGTCAACTAAGAGATTATTTTTCATTCATTTCAAATTATAGGCCCTTTTTATTTTTAGTGTATATTTCTAAATTATAATTCTTGATTTTTTTAATTCTCTAATATACCTCTATATATTGCTTCTTCTTATTAACAAATATAAATCATCATTAATTAATTATAATAAAATTAAGGATATATTAAAAAACATATAAATACAATTTATTATATTAATTAAATTTTCTTAATATGTCTATTATATATACTAATTGAGGATAAACAGCACATCAAGAGGCTCAAAAGCTGCTTGCTTAAGCTGCTTCACCTGCATTCACTGTAATTTCACATGCTTGTCGCTTTATCGTTCAGGTGTTTCGTTTGCTAGTTGATTCAGCTGCTTCAATCCACTTGTCTTCTTTTCTAGTTTACTTCTTCATTTGTTATGCTTTGTCTTGAACTTGAGAATCTTCTGATCCAGTGGACCCACTTACATCTCTTTGGGATGATGATCATTCTGGAATGAAATTACATTGGAGTGACTGATATCACTCCTGAATAAATACATATTTGAGTTACTGACACCACTCCGGAATAGAAGTACACCGGAGAGACTGACATCACTTCAGAATGAAAGTACATCGGAGCGATTGACATCAGCCCGGAATGAAAGCACACCGAAGTTACTGACATCACTCCAGAACCGAAAATGACTGACATCACTCTAGAATGGAATTAAACTGGAGTGATTCTCACTCCGGTATGAAAGGACACCGGAGTGGCTGACCTGTCTCCGGAATGAAAGTACACTGAAGTGACTGGCATCACTCCCGAAAGAAAGGACACCTGAGTGATTGATATCACTTCGGAATGGAAGGACTCCGTAATGAAAGTACACCGGAGTAGATGACATGTCTCCAGAATGAAAGCACACCGGAGTGACTGAAATCACTCTGGAATGAAAGTACATTTGAGTGCAGACATATCTCCAGAATGGAATTAAATCAGAGTGATCATCACTCCAGAATGAAAGTACAATGAAATGATTGACATTACTCCGAAATGAAAGCACATCGGAGTGACTGACATTACTCCGGAATGAAAGTACACTGGAGTGATTGGCATCACTCCAAAAAGAAAGTAAACCGGAGTGGCTGACATCACTCCAGAATGGAAGAACACCGAAGTGATGATCACTCCGGAATGAAATCGCACCGAGTTAATGACATCACTCCTGAATAAAAGTACATTGGAGAGACTGACACACCCCACTCCGGAATGAAAGTATACGGAGTGAGTGACATCAGCCTGGAATGAAATAAACACCGAAGTGACTGCCTCTTTCTCCAAATGAAAGCACCCAGAATGACTGACATTACTTCCGGAATGAAAGTACACTGGAGTGACTGGCATCATCACTCCGAAATGGAAGTCCTCCAGAGTGATGATCACTCCGGAATGAAGTACAATCTTATGGATGATCACTCCATAATGAAAGAACACCGGAGTGACTGAACACACTTTATAATAAACAACACACAACAGCCAGGTTAATAAGACAAGAACCCAAGTTATGATCACCCGGAATGAAAGTATATCGAAGTGATGATCACTCTGGAATGAAGTACACGGAATGATGTTTACTACTCCGAATAAATGTACACGGAGTGTCTGACATCACTTCAGAATATATGTACACTGGAGTTATGACATGACTCTGGAATAGAAGTACATCGGATGACTAACATCACGCCAGAATGAAAGTACACTGGAGTGACTGACATCACCCTGGAATGGACATACACTAGAGTGATGATCACTCTTGAAATTTTTGGGATATCATAGTAAAGTGTGATCCACTCTTTTCAATTTGTTTACAATGAATTAAAGTTATAAATCATCTTCCCGATTTCCCCAAAAATAAAAAAGGAAGAAGAAGATTTAATTAAAATATTATCAAACTGAACTATTCTTTTTTTTTTTGGACTGAATTATAGCAATTACATACCTTGCATGTGTAAGTCTATATGGAGGGAAAATTAAATTACTCTCTCTGCTGACGTGTGATTACTGTCATTGGCATTAGCCCTGGCCCCACTTAATATTCCAAGTACGTTTTTGGGTGGTCAAACGAATCAACAAATCGAATCCTAAATGAATCAAATCAAAATGTGATGAATTCGTATTCGATTCGTTTATTAAACGAATCCTAATATCAGGATTCGAATACGAATATTCGATTAGTCATGATATTATTTAATAAAATAATTTACCACACTTGATTTACATTAATTCTTCATAAATATATACATATGAAATATGTAATTAATATATTTACTAAAAATATCTCACCAAATATCGAAAATATTTTTTTTTTATGATAATTAGTTATATTTTCTCGAATCGTAATTGAAAAATAACAAGAACTAGTAAATAAAAATAATAAAACAAATCATAAACGAATAATCGAATCAATGAGCTTAAATTCATATTCGATTCGTTTAATAAACGAATCGAATCGAATTTACCCATTTATTAAACGAATCCATTTTTTTAAACCCATATTCGCTTTAAAACGAATCGAATCGAACGAATAAATAAATCATGACCCAAATTATCACCCCTAGGTTAAAATCACATACACCTACCCTGATTGATTGCTTTGAGCGTGATAACATTGGAATCCTCACTTTTTCGATAATAAACAAAACATTTATAATGAGGATATATTTTGGAGCAATTTTCTTATAGGTCGTTGCCGTCATTTTTATTCCTTTATTGGCTTTTCAGAAGGTTTAAATAGTTTTATTAATTTCACCTATTAAATATCAATACTTATTATTATTTCAAAATTTCTCATAAAGTTATCTAGAAATATTATCTATTACTCAAATAATATTTCTATATGATTAATTTATAATTCCACAAAATCAAAAATCTTCAAATTGACCTAAAATCATAATTTCGTATTCTACGTGAGCCGATGAATTTTTTATGTCATGCATAGTCACCGTACACTCTAGACATTTGTTGTCCCACTAGTATCGGGCGCATTTTAAAATATTGATAATAATTGAAAGTCATATTGTGAATATGAGGCCTGTTGTCGTCAAAAATAAAAAAATAAACTAAAAAATTATTAATAAAAATTACGATTTAATTGTTATGAAATTTACTAGGTTCTCAATTATTTTTGTTCGGAATATATAAATTAAAATAACTAATTTTATCAAACTAATGACATAAAATAAGACAGTATAACCACTGGGTTCGTAGCCCAGGAGTCCCCCCAATTTGAGAATTGATTTTTCCCCATATTTGAGAAGAAATAGATATTGAAAGATTTTGAGGTTAGCGCGGAAGTATCTATGTGATTGGAATTTAAAATTTTCTTCCAAAACCACTTTAAGAATCGTGATTATGTCGTTGTTGATGTAAACAACAGACTATTAAATTAATATATATTAATTTTAACATGCATGCAATAAATTTTATTTATCAACATAAATAATATTTACTAATAATAAAACATACCTTGATGGGTTTGTTATTTTTCTTGAGCCTTTTAAATATCCTCTTTTAGTTTTCCCTTGCAGTAGTGCACCAAGCGTTACGCCTTTAGTTGACACACTAGTACTACTCTACGAATAAATCGTTCCCATTTTTTAGAACAAAAGAAATTCTTTTTTCTTTTTTAGGATGTTTGAAGTTTTTAGAAATAAATTGAAACTATTCCAATAGAGAGATCAAATATTTTGATGCAAGGAAGCGTAACCCTTATTTGCTTATAGATTAGCAAAAACTCAATTGCCTATATCTTTCTACATTATCAACGTGAACATCATATACATATGTGAAACACTTTTCAACAGGCAGTTGCTTATTGATTAATAATCAATTGATTATGCCTTTAAAAGAATCAATTGCTTATTATTTTCTTTCTTCAACGTGACCATATATATAAGAGTATTGGATTGTTTTATTTGTATCCCGATATAATAAGGATAATTCAATATCTTTTCAAATCAAATTTGATCTCTTAAAGATTCTTTTCAAAATAAATTAGGATACTTAATCAAATTTAGGAATCCTAATTAAATAAAGACCTTCCTTTTTAATCTTAATTAGGACTCTGATTAATTTGGGTGCTAGCCCACTTAATTAAAGCCCAATAGATTAAATATTATTTTGACATAATAATTAATTTAACTTACTTAATTTTAATTAATAATTAATTAAAATTACATTTAATTTATTTAAAATAAATATCAAATATCTATTTAAACAATTAAATCTAATTTTATATTTCGAAATTATTAATCACATTAATATTTTCGAAATATCTCGAATATCCTAATCCAATTAGGAATCCCCAAAATAATCATTTATTAACATTTAATAAACATCCTCGAATTTGTAACATAGACGAGAACTATATTATGCGACCGTCCTAGGTTCATGATCGAGTAGCAGTAGAATAATATTAACTCTTTAATATTTCATCTCTATGATATTCCACAGACCATGGGTAATCGCCTAGCACTAAGCCATGCCCCCTAGTCGATGAATGAAGTGGGAAAACATATGAACCTGTTAGAATACACTTCGAGCATGTCATCTCATTCCTTCCGATATTTATGTTTCTTATCGAGTGTGAGATCATGGTAAGGTCAAATCCTTATACTCGATATATCTTTAAACTTTATCTTGTGGATTTGATATCTCTAAGATATCGATTGCTTTGGCCAAAGACTTATATCCACAACTTTGAGTTTCCTTGAAACATCTCTAACTTATA
>SKCR01036634.1:0-52818 GCA_019454045.1 Zanthoxylum bungeanum
TCTCTATAATCAGATATGCATGACCTAGTCATAATATCCCGATGGTTGCGCAACACTTAAGAGCACTAATACCGTATCCTGCGTGACATCATCTCCACTATGACTGAAGTGATACTTCCGTCTTGACATCACACCCAATAGACTACGACTCTCTGATAAACCCAAAAGTGGTGTACAGAGAACCGGTTAAAGCCCTGTACCACCAAGACCAAAGTCTATAAGTATTAGCGATGTAAGTCTCAGGTTAAGACTATACACACCTACCTTGATTTCGGCCTCCCATAGACACATAGTCATAATACCAATGGGATTCCGAAGGGTCTATCCAGAGCGAAGCTGTTTCCCGTACCATCGTTAAACACGACCTCCTATTGCACTTGCATAAGTATCCAATACTTATATGTATGAGAACTATGTCGTTGTGCCCTCACAACGCACACAAGTGCAATACTAGCCTATTCCGCATTATCGATGTCCAGTCTCGATAATACTCCGGCTAGGGATATTTAATGATTAATCCTTCGGGGACTGATACTGTCTCATATCATTCTCAGTCCAGGAACTAATCATAGGGACCTCTCTTCATTTATATATCTATGGTGATCTAATCACAAATGATGAGAGTGCAATTTCCTTGTCACATAGTAATTTGCTACAACAACACAATGATCTGTGCAAATAGTGACGCTATGGGTCATTTTGTCCTACAATCTCCCACTTGGAACATAGCCAGTCACTCAAGTGTCCCACACCCGAACTATGAACGGTTCGCTCAAATTGCTGAGGAAAGGTTTTCGTCAGCGGATTTGTTTAATTATCGTCTGAAGCGATTTACACGATCATCACATCGCCACGAGTATAATCCGAACGAATCAGATGATATAGAAGTATATATCTGGATCGTCGATGAGACCTTTAATTCCTTAGCCTGTGCTGACGCCTAGCTCAGCTGCTAAAAGAACTATATCTAATCTAATTAGATTTATTTTCGATCCAAATGGCTTCTATTGCTGCCTCAGCTGCAGCAATAATCCGCATTTTGTTGTTTATTCGGCAACAGTTATCTTGCTCGGAAGATTTCCAGCTCACTGTCCCAGTGTTCAAACTTTATAGTACCGTAGTATTTACCGGTTTGGAAACTTGCAAACAGTGATCCTAGTCACTTCAAGTCTCCTACTCCATAATTTAAGACAGCATCTTTAGTTCTCTCAGATACTAACAGATGTTCTTAATCTTCAATCCAGTGACTATCACTTGGATTGACCCGATTGTGACTCCATATGCTCGAAGCGTATGAGACACCAATACAAACATGGATCGAATAACCCGCAAACCTTGTTTGTCGGTTATACAAAATCGTCAGGATGTTGTAAGCATCCTCCAAAAGGTTTCCTTTTCAGGAAAGCGATTTTGATCTGCAACTGACACATTTCATAAATGAAATATGCAGTTATCTTCAAGCATCTTCAAAATGGATTTACCATGGCAACAGGTAAAAGGTTTAAAACCGTTATTAACACAATGTTGATAACGATACCTTTCCGTCAAAAGCCCAGCTTTGTACGTTGGTATGTTGCCTTCCATGTATGTCTTCCTTGAAGACGTTTAATGTACCAATAGGCACAATGCCTTGTGGTACAACAACTAGTATTCAATAGTTGTTATACATGGAATCCATTTCGGATTCATGGCACTTTGCCATAATAGGGAGTCGATACCTCGTATCACTTCCTCAAAACGTAGTCGGTGGATATACCTTCATAAGATTGACATCTTTATGAGGTTAGATCAGAAACCCATACCCTAGGTCATTTTCTGACTCTATCCGATCTACTCAGTTCTTGTGTATTCGAAGATTAATGGTACAGATTCATCATTGATGAACTATTTGTGTTCCATTACGGACCTTGTGCCTTGAACAGTATTACTACTCCGATTTTCATCGAGTATCACTATCCTCCCACTGACCACTACATATCGGTATTCCTCTCAGGAAAAACCATGGTGAGCAACAATCACATTGTTCTCATGTGTGATTTATAAGTACTATACTTATCCGTTGAAGGAAATGGTAGCTCAGAGCGACTCATGATTAGCCTTATCATGTCTGACATGATTCGGTTAATCCGTTCGGACACACACCGTCACTTTGACGTGTTCTGGGAGGAGTCCTCATTTGAAAGAATACTATACTCTTTCAAGTATATAAGAAACTTATTGCTTAAGTATTTTCCATTACGGTCTTACCGTGACGGTATAATACTATAGCCGATCTGTTTGTCTATTTCATGTCGAAACTCTAAAAGTTTCTGATTTGTGTTCTTCAAAAGAAACACATAACCATAATGCGATGCACACTCCGTATAGGTCACGAAATATTCATATCTACATCTAGCCTAGCTAGACATGGGCCCACTTACTTCACCATGAATAGGGCTAACAGATCGGTGGCCCTTTTACTATTACCAAGTAAATAGTATTTTAGGTACTTTACCTAATAAACTAGATTCGCAGACCATATTTGAATAGTCAATCAGTCCTAGTACCCACTCTTCAAAAGTGTGGATATACGAGTCTCGTTAAATTGTGTCATAGACAACAATGCCACAAATAAGTCTCTATTGATCAAATCAATTTGAGCTATTTATTTGTCATTTTAATATGTTTGAGATTTTATTTATATTCAAAATATAAATTCTCTTATTTACATCTAATGTATTTATCTCAATATCATCTTTATATAATAAAAACACTTAGTGTTCTATAATATAAAGGTTTTATCCGCAACGGATTAAACACTGATATAGAGATAATGTCTCTAGTCAAACTAGTTACATTATAACAGTTCCTAATTTAAGTATACACCCAAATGGTAGTTCCTAAACTTAGGTATCTACGGTCGAAACAGCGACTTTCGTCCCGTTTCCGATTCGCAGAGAAATCTCGGTTTGAAGTCAGTATCCAGCTCATAGCGGATTCTGAACATCAATACATATATTTTATGTACCACACTAAGTATTTAAAATCCAATTTCAATACTAGTAGTGAACATAACTTTGACAATTATTTTTAAAGTTAGAGCCTCGCCCTTTCTTTAATTCCTTCGTGTCTGCCATATCCAAATGGTAGTCACTTTGGTATATGTCAATTATCTTTTCAATATTTTAGGAACCTTAGGCCAAGCCTTGGGTTTTAGAATATCGAAACGATGTGCACCTCGTGCTACATGCCCAATTGCAAACTTTGACTTTATCTCCTCTAGAATAGTCAATTAATTCTCCAAGAATTATAAATTGCAATTTTAATACTTCTTAAATCTAAAATTAGATTTATGACAAGTATATTAAATTAAGCACTAAAGTCATCATCACATAAATCTTCCAAAGATTTTATGCTCTACTTATTTTGCTTAATTTTGGGCTTAAGGTATAATAAGTTATTTTATCAAATAAAGTAACATATTATTTATTCCCAATTTGAAAATTAAATCATTTAAAATATTTTAATCCCAGATTATATTTTAAATATCCAACTTTTCAATTTTATCTTGATTACAATAGTCCAACTATTTAATCAACGATTAGTGGTACTATATATATTATAATGATTATAATAGTCCAACTATATAATCAAATATAATCCAATTAATTAACCTCAATTACATTGATTACTATAATCCAATTATAAAATCAACTGTAAACTGAAATTAATTAATTCAAATATATTGATTAATATAATCCAATTATATATAATCAAGTATAATACAGTCCAACTGTTTATTAAAACAACAATTTAAATATTAGTCCAACTAACATTTAATATTACGACGAAATAATTTGAATGAGCGCGTATGGCGAGTAATTGAATGAATATTGCAAATTCAATTCTTGCCTCCACTATTTTTCCGCGAGCCTCTAACCCCTGTCGAGTACTCGGGAAACCGTGTTTCCTAGTGGGCTAGAATCCCGTTAAATATCACACAATCTTGACTTTGGCCAATAATTGTATGATAATTAACTAGGTAGATCTCGAAGATCAATGGATTTTATCCAACTCCTAGATCCAGTAGGTGGACATCCAAGTCCCAAACATATATCTTATATATGCCTATACATCGAATGTATACCCTAACCTTTTTCCTCTGAATCAACTAGGCCTTGGCTTTGGCACAACAAACCTAGTGATCCCAGTCAAGCGCGGACCCATTGACATGGAAGCTTCGTAATCAATGTCGTTGGACAAGAAGTGGTCTTGACTTTGGCCAACAAACCACAACTTGGACAAGACACCAATATGGAACAAAGCCTCGTGATTCAAACTCATCTTCGACGGACAAGGGCTTGACTTTGGCCAACAACCCATGCCAATCTAGGATCTTGAGCAAGAATCACTCAATTGGAAGGAAAAACGCATGATATTTGATGAGGGTTTTTCGTGTGCAAATTGGCAACCAATTTATTATCTTTGTTAAGGTCTCATCATCATATACACCCTTAAACATGCATTCTAAACACATAATAAAGCGCATATGATAAAATAATAATGATATGTGGATGGGTATTTTACACATTGATCCTAGATCAAATTTCTCACTTTCTCTCTCCCGCTAGCACAAATATTTCTTCTACCCGTTACACTACACTTCTAAAGAAACCTCATTTACATTGAGGGGAATAGGTGAGAAGAGAATACAAAGAATATGAGGTGATAAGGCTGGACACGCAGGTCCAATTAATAAATCAAATTTATTACAATTTCCAAAATCGCCCCACCCGACTAATATCCATCCGATATACATTATTCAAACGTCACAACCATGTATTCATACAAGCATGTTATCAATCAATCTAATCAATTAATTAATCTGATAATTAGTGATAATCCAATGTTCAAACAAAGATTTGATTTTGTTCGAGTCAAACTCGTATTGCGAACAAGTACTTAAAGTACGAATTCCCGAATTAAAATTAAATACATGATTGAATCAAATTTAATACGTATTTAATTCTAATTCATTATTTAATTCTAAATTAAATATTACACTTTATAAAATAAACCTTTACGATTTAATTTCCAAATTTAATCGTTACGGGTCTCAAAGCCCGATTAATATCCAATATTAATTTAATTAAAGTCCAATGGGCTTTTAATTAATTTCTTGAGGCGTGGACTTTTGGTCAACTCGGGTCAAACCGAATAACCAAAATCCAATCCGGGAGTTACCCCATAAGCCCATAAATTAATTTAGGCCCATTAGGCCCAATTAAACGTTAAAGGTTCATTAGTCGCATTTGGGCCTTTTGGAAGCGGTTTTGGGCCTAATTGGATCCAACCAATTTTGGCCTAACCAATTTTGTACAACAAAGTCCAATAAACCCAATAACAACTTTAAAAGCCCAAATCCAATTTTAAGCCCAATAATTTAATTCCAAAAATTCCAAATTTCCCAATTAAATTACCTAAAGTGTATAACATTATTAATTACCCAAATCAAAGTTTCCAAAACATCAAATTTGTCCAATTAATCATGCTTAACATCAATGAATCATGTCCAACATAATTTGATCAAAATCAAACCCAATTAACACATGCTAAAGTCTCGGCCATAAGGGGAAAAAATGCCCAAATCAAATTCAATCCAATTGAACCCAATCAAACATAAATTCAACATCCCTAAATGATTTCCAAGTCATCCAATGAACAAAAAATCAAAAATCCAAGACAATATTAGGGTTCATATTTTCGACCATCACAAGCAAATTGGGGAAAATTGTTCCAAACACTTTTCATCAAATTGATCTAATCAATCATCAATTAAACAACATTTAAGCATTCTAATTCATCCATTTCATTAAACATGCTCAAAATCAAGTTTACCCAAATTAAAGTTTTGGCCAACAATAAGCAAATTGGGGAAAATCAATCCAATTAATTTTTCTTCAAATTGATTACATATAACTATAAGTTATTCATATACAAACATTCTAAAACAAACAATTTGTCAAAATCATGCTTAAATCAAAAGGCCCAAATTTTGCTCAAGAACCCTAAAAACGTTTTATGCACAAATGGCTCAAGATACCATTGTTGAGTTTCAATCAAGTCCCAACATCCGACATGTGCTTCGGATGGGGCAGACACTTATCCAGCCCCAGCCCTAGCACGTGACTATCCGATACTGGGCCGATATGCACAATACTATGGTATACTACGCTTGATACAGATCTATATATATTCCTGTAAGAATATTTCTGGAGAATTGGGTAGGCATGGCGCTTTGCTAGAAGCCAACCTTGTCTTGTAAATCGGTATAAACGTAGTACGAGGTACTCACGTGTTCGGATAGTCTGATGACCGTATTTACTGCCAACATATCCGGAGATCTCATGGGTCGGTTCCTGAAGATTCACCGATGACGTATGACTCGCACTTTAATTAATCTGGGATTAATTCGATGAGAGAGAAAATTAATCTGGGATTAATTACGGAGATATTTTATCTGGGATAAAATATAAATTAAAGAGAGAAAACGATTAATTTGGAATTAATCGGTAAATTAATATATTCGATATATTATAACGAAATTAGATTTCGACACGGAATTGAAATTAGATTTTAATTCGGGCGAACGAATTAATTTAGAATTAATTCGTTAAGCGATGTGAATAGTGATTTCGCTAGGCGTGATCATTTAATTACGACGCAACAGAAAATTCGTTAATTTGGAATTAGCGAACCCGAGCCCGGATTGTTTGTGAGCACATTCGCATTTCAAATTCGAGTGCGGCACGCAAGTCAAATCAAGCGTCAAATCGCAAGTCACATCAAGCGTCAAATCACATGTCACTTTGAGTGATGTGACATTTGAGTGGTTGATGTGAGATGAAATGAATCATTAAATGCTTTGCTTTTTGAAATTGAAAATGGTAAATGACTTATTTAATTTTTGGAAAATATAAATAAATCTTTTACATTTTTTCTTTTTCTAATTCATTCTCTCTCTCTCTTTTTACGGTTTCTTGTGAAAACCCTTTTCCCTCTCTTTTCTTCTTCTTCTCCTTCACGGTTTGGAACCGTTTCATCTTCTCAAAATTTCTGGTTTGACCGAATAAAAGCGAAGCAAGGAAGAAGACTTAGTGCTAGCACACCATGAGTGATACAAAGGTGATAGGGAAGTGAGTTCGTGAGCTTGGAAGCTTGAAGCTTGGAGCTTCAATGGTGTCCATCAATGGCCGAACCTTGGAGAAGCCGAACCAGCCACCACCGTGCAGCCCCTCACACGCGCAGCTCACTGCCGAGCAAGGGAGAGCAGTTCGCACTCCATCTTTGTTGCATCTCTACCGATCAATGTGAGTTATTCCGCACCTCCTTTGATATGTATTCAACTCGTTTATGCATGATTTATGATCCTTGGGACTTGATTGAAACTCAACAGAATGTGTTATTGGTATTGGGATCCAGTAACTCAACAGCTCCATAAGGTAAAACCTGAGTGATCACAAATGGTCCTGACCACCTAGATTTCAACTTTCCAGGAAAAAGTTTCAACCTCGAATTGAACAACAACACCTGCTGCCTTGGTTCCAACTTTCTGTGAACTATTTTTCGGTCATGCCATTTCTTGGTCTTTTCCTTGTACAATTTGGCATTCTCATAAGCCTGTAGGCGAAATTCCTCCAATTCGTTGAGTTGGTGAAGTCTTTTCTCTCCTGCAGCTTGTGAATCAAAATTCAACTTCTTCAGTGCCCAGTACGCCTTGTGCTCAAGCTCAACTGGCAGATGGCACGCTTTCCCAAAAACCAATCGATATGGCGACATACCAATAGGTGTCTTGTAAGCTGTCCTGTAGGCCCATAATGCATAATCTAGTTTTGTTGACCAGTCCCTCCTTGTTGATCCAACGGTTCTTTCTAGGATTCTTTTGATTTCCCTGTTTGAAACCTCAACCTGTCCATTTGACTGTGGATGGTAAGCTGTGGCAACCTTGTGAGTAACTCTGTATTTGGATAGGAGTGCATCAAAATATCTGTTGCAGAAATGTGAGCCACCATCGCTGATGATTGCACGAGGTGTTCCGAATCGCGTGAAAATGTTCTTTTTAAGGAATTTGATCACCACTTTTGAATCATTGGATGGTAGTGCAACTACTTCGACCCATTTGGAAACGTAGTCTACAACAACCAGGATGTACATGTTTCCGAATGATGGAACAAAGGGTCCCATGAAATCAATACCCCACACATCGAATATTTCCACTTCTAGAATGTTTTGTAACGGTCCTTCATTTCTCCTCGAAATATTCCCTATTCTCTGGCACCTGTCACATTGAAAAGCAAAAAGATAAGCATCTTTAAAAAGAGTGGGCCAGAACAAACCTGATTGAAGAACTTTTGCTGCAGTTTTATTTCCGCTGAAGTGTCCGCCATATGGTGATGAATGACAGTGCTGCAAAACACTATTGATTTCCTCATGTGGAACACACCGTCTCAATAATTGATCAGCACAGCGTTTGAACAGGTACGGTTCATCCCAGACATAGTGCTTGACTTCTTTGAAGAACTTTTTCCATTGCTGAGTTGTCCATTCCAACGGCCATTTTCCTGACACAATGTAGTTGACATAGTCAGCATACCAAGGGACTTCCTGTTGTTTCATGGCAAACAGCTGTTCATCTGGAAAAGTTTCTTTGATTGACAGATCTTTGTCAGCTGTTTCTCCATTCTCGAGCCTCGATAGATGATCTGCCACCTGATTCTCTGTTCCTTTCCTGTCTCTGATCTCCACGTCGAATTCTTGCAGAAGAAGTATCCAACGGATCAATCTGGGTTTGGCATCTTTCTTTGTGATCAGATATTTGATTGCTGAATGATTTGTGTAGACCACCACTTTGGGACCCAGCAGATAAGAGCGGAATTTGTCAAAAGCGTACACAACTGCGAGTAACTCCTTTTCAGTGGTTATGTAGTTGAGTTGAGCTTCATTCAGAGTTCTGCTGGAGTAGTAAATGGTGTGGAAAATCTTTGCTTTGCGTTGTCCCAAAACTGCACCTACAGCAAAATCACTAGCATCGCACATCACTTCAAATGGAAGGGTCCAGTCTGGTGCTACAATGATGGGGGCAGAAATCAGCTTTTGTTTTAAGATCTCAAAAGCTTCATGGCATTCTTTGGTGAAGTCGAAAGGCACATCCTTCTCCAGAAGATTGCAAAGAGGTTTTGCAATCTTGGAAAAATCTTTGATAAATCTCCTATAAAAACCTGCATGTCCGAGAAAGCTCCGAATCCCTTTGACAGATGTTGGTGGAGGTAGTTTTTCAATTGTCTCTATCTTTGCTTTGTCTACCTCAATCCCCTTTTGTGAGATCCGGTGTCCAAGAACAATGCCCTCCTGTACCATGAAATGACATTTCTCCCAGTTGAGCACCAAGTTTGTATCTTCGCATCTTTGTAACACATGTTCCAAATTTTGCAAACAATGATCAAAAGAATCTCCAAATACAGAAAAATCATCCATGAAAACCTCCATACTCTGCTCCAGCATGTCTGAGAATATGGCCATCATGCAAAGCTGAAAAGTGGCGGGGGCATTACATAATCCAAATGGCATCCTGCGGAAAGCAAAAGTACCATAGGGACATGTAAATGTGGTTTTCTCCTGATTTTCTAGGGCAATGGCAATCTGATTGTACCCTGAATATCCGTCCAGAAAGCAATAGAACTCATGTCCTGCCAGTCTGTCTAACATCTGGTCAATGAATGGTAGCGGAAAATGATCATTTCTCGTGGCTTTGTTCAGCTTTCGGTAATCCATGCATACTATCCATCCAGTCACCGTTCTTGTTGGAATTAGCTCATTCTTTTCATTGGTAACCACAGTAGTTCCTCATTTCTTTGGTACACACTGCATAGGACTCACCCAACTACTATCTGAAATTGGGTAAATGATGTCAGCATCCAACCATTTGATTATTTCTTTCTTCACGACTTCCTTCATGATTGGATTAAGTCTCCGTTGATGCTCCACTGTGGGTTTGTACTCATCGTTCATCAGAATCTTGTGCATGCAAAATGATGGACTAATGCCTCGAATGTCTGCTATAGTCCAGCCAATGGCTCTTTTGTGTTCTCGTAATACTCTCAGTAGCTTTTCTTCTTGTTCCAATGTTAGTGAAGAAGAAATAATAACAGGTAATTCAGAAGTGTTTCCAAGAAATGCATACCTGAGATGGCTCGGAAGTAACTTCAGCTCCAGCTGTGGTGGTTCTTCAATCGAAGGCTTGATTTGATCTTTCTTGGTCAGTTCCAAGCTTTAAACTGGCGGTGTCGCTTTGAATCGGAATGGTTTGTCAAGGTAATTGATACATTCCAGGATTTCAGCATCTAGCTCACTGTCAGTCATGTTGGTGATGCAAGCTTCAAGTGTATCTGTGGGATTTGGCTCAGTATTTTGAACGATACTTTCAACAACATCAACTCTGAAACATTCTTCTTCCTTTTCATCGCTCGGGAATTTCATGGCTTTGAAAACATTAAAGGTCACTTCTTGGTCCTGCACTTTCATGGTTAGTTCTCCTTTTTGCACATCAATCACAGTTTTACCTGTAGCCAGGAATGGTCTACCAAGAATGATAGGTATTTCTTTGTCTTCTTCCATGTCAAGGATGATGAAATCTGCTGGGAGAATTAGTTTGTCTACTTTCACCAGCACATCTTCAACAACACCTCTTGGAAATGCAAGTGTTCGGTCCGCAAGTTTCAATGAAACTGAGGTAGGCATTGCTTCTCCAATCTGCAGTTTCCTGTAAATAGAAAAAGGCATTAAGTTAAAACTGGCTCCTAAATCACATAAAGCCTTACCGATGCAATGTTCTCCAATGGTGCATGGAACTGTGAAACTGCCAGGATCTTTCAACTTCGGGGGAAGTTTCCTCTGAATAATGGCGCTGCATTCTTCCGTTAATGCTACTGTTTCGTAGTCTCCCAATCTCCGTTTTCGTGAAAGAATATCTTTCATGAATTTTACATAGCTGGGCATTTCTTCCAAGGCTTCTGCAAATGGAATGTTGATATGCAGCTTTTTGAATACCTCCAAGAAACGAGCAAACTGTTTGTCCAGTTTGTTTTTCTGAAGTCGCTGAGGAAAAGGTGGAGGTGGAATGATCTGATCTTTTTCTTTTTCCTTTGCTTCTTTTTCCTCCATCTGTGGAACTGCATCTTTTGGAATTTCCTCAATTGTTGCCTTGATCCCTACATCTTTGTTGATCTCAGTACCGCTTTTCAAAGTAATGGCTTGAATTTACTCATTTCCTCGGTTCCTTGGATTTGGTTCTGTGTTGCTGGGAAGATTTCCTGGTGGTCTGTAACTCTGAGCATTGGCCAGTTGGCCGATTTGATTCTCCAGTGCTTTAATAGAAGCTGATTGGCTCTGAATCATAGCATCGTACTTTTTTGACTGAGCTAGCACTTCTGCTATTCCTGGTTCATTTGTCTGCTCCTGGCCTTTGTTTTGTTGCTGAAATCCAGGTGGTGAATAGTTCTGTTGGAATCCAGGTGGTGGATTGTTCTTTTGCCCTGAATTGTTACTCCATGAAAAATTAGGATGATTCCTCCACCCTGGGTTGTAGGTGTTGGAATATGGATTGTTCCCCTGTCTGTTGAAATTATTGACATAATTCACAGTTTCTTCAAGTTGGTTTGGTTCCGGTGCTCGTCCATATGGTGAACTTGTGGATCCAGTGGTAAAAGTCTCCATGAATTTGCATATCTGATCCAGCTTGGTATTGACTGCTTTATTGACTCCACTTTCATAAATTCATGCAATTCTTTGGATCATGCTCTTTTCCGTTGGCCACAAAGAATTGTTGTTGGCCATTTCTTCAATTAGGTCTCAGGCTTGATCTTCTCCTTTTGCCATCAGGGCTCCTCCAGCAGTAGCATCGATTGTGGTTCTCATTATTCCAGAAAGTCCATTATAGAAAGTTTGGACTTGAAGCCATTTTGGAATCTCATGATGAGGACATTTCCAGAGCAAATCTTTGTACCTTTCCCAAGCTTCGTAGAGAGTTTCCGAGTCTTGTTGTACAAAGGATGTGATGTCGTTTCTCAGTTTTCCAGTTCTGGCTGGTGGAAAGTACTTTGCAAGAAATTTGGTGGCTAAAATGTTCCAAGTTGTGATGGAACCTGCTGGTAGTGAATGTAGCAAAGCTTTAGCTCTGTCCTTCAAGGAGTATGGAAAAACACGCAGTCTAATTGCTTCTTCAGCCTCTCGGTTGTAATTGAAAGTGCTGCAAACTTCCAGGAAGTTGCTGATGTGGGTATTAGGGTCTTCAATTGCATTTCCTCCAAACTGAACTGACTGCTGAATCATCTGAATGCGTTTTGATGTCACCCGCATTTGCTGGTAAATGAGGAAGTACAATACAAGAAATGAGTCTGTCAACCACCGGAATGGTTCTGTCTCGAATGGGAATTGGTGGTGCAACATTCAAAGGTTCAGGTTCCATGTTGACTAAAGCTTCTTGGCTTTCTCGCCGTTCCTTTCTCAACTGTCTGATGGTTCTTTCAATTTACGGGTCAAGCGGTCGAAGTTCAAAGCTTCTGGTTCGTCTCATAAAGTTTCTGAGAACCTGAAACACAAGAAAATAAAAACAATAAGTAAAAAAAAAATTAGATACAAGTAACGGTATCTAACCTTAAAACTAATAGTGAAAGATAAATAAGTCCCCGGCAACGGCGCCAAAAACTTGACCGGCGTAAACACACACGTATAACGCAAGCGTACGTATCGTTCAAGTAGTATAGAAAAATATCGATCCCACGAGGACTTAATACCTAAGCTATTAATTTTATGAAGTCAAATGATTACTAGTATCTAACAGGTTGTTTGATTGATTTGAAATGGCGACGATTCTAAATTTAAAGACAAGTAAATAAAATTGTTCGAAAGTAAGTTTTAAGAAAATTCAATATTAAAAACTATCTAGGGTTGTGAATCTTTTCAATATTATTTAAAGATGAAGTGGTTATCCTATAGTTGGGTAATATATTGATTTATTAACCTAGAACACTAAATTATGTGAAAGCCTCTTCCGATGGTCAATTACAAATACCTAGTATAATCCAATTGAACCATATGTCTATGTCAACCAAATTACCTAGATTCATTAAGATTAAGTTCCAATTAAGGCTACCCCCGCCTGACAGGTATATTCCTATCTTGTAAGGAAATCTATTAAAAGAGTTATATATCCTCAAGGAAGATCGTGGGCTATTGAGTCTAAGGTCTTAAACTTAAAATCCCTATGTCTAGTTCATTTTAAGTTTACCTAATCAATTTTATTAATGGCCAGTTAATAAAAAGCATTAAGATTAAGACTCAATAAATAAATCTTTATATTACCCAAACTATAATCTAACTCTTATAAACCAGTGATATTGAAATTCATCACAACCCTAGATAACTAACTTAGTTATAACACATGGCTAGGGCTAGTAAAAACTTAAAAGTAAAAGCCATAAAGTAAAAATGCGAAATAGTAAATGCGGTAAAGTAAATACTGAAAAGTAAATAACAATAAAATAAAATGCTAAGGTAAAAGGAATTACTTTTACTATTTACTATTTTAGATATCTCCCATAAAATAATATATAAACTTGTGATAATGTTACCAACCAGCCATATAGGCGGTAACCTGATTAATTCAAATTAAGTCCGACCAGCCATAAAGGCGGTATGATTTGTCCATGAACCTGCCATATAGGCGGTAAGAAAATTTAATTATCAACCAACCATATAGGCGGTATCCTGGATTAGTCAGGTTTAAACCAATTTAAATTTAATAGCCAACCGACCAATATGGCGGTATCCGTATTAAGTCAAATTTTAAATAGTAAATATATTATATTTAAGGGAGATTAATCTAAATAGTAACAGTAAAAAGAATTACCTTTCACCTTAGCAAGGATAAGTTACCTCATCATGGTTGAATAGTAAAACTGAAACAGTAAAAACAAGATAAATTACTATTACTATTACTATTATAGAAAGTAATTACTATTACAAAATGTAATTAATTACTAAACTTAAATTAAAAGAGATTAGAGAGAGAAACTCCCGATTTACATCAAAGAAATGAGAGAGAATGGTGCAACTAAAACTGAAATGGCGGCCTCCTTTTATAGGCAAATTTTGGTCCAGCGTCGTGACGCTGAAAATGCACTAGCGTCGCGACGCTAGAAACAGTTTCTGGAGTCCACGCGTACGTTGACCATGCGGCTATCGGCACAATAATTGGTGACATGTGTCACGCTCTGGTTAGCTGGCGATGCGGTCCAATGAAATCGTGCCACGTGTAATCTTGTGATTGGGTGTAAATTCGGTCTAATAGAATGGTGACACGTGGCATGCTCTGATTCGTTGATTATTCAGTCCAAGAGAGAGGCGACACGTGGCACGCGGTTTGGGTGGTCCAATGAGGTGATGACACGCGGTATGAGGCGCATGTTAGCAAGGGCGGCGCACGTTAGCAAGATCCGGCGCATGTTAGCAAGTCCAACCTATTAGATTTTGACACGTGGCTGACGGCGCATGTTAGCACATTCGGCGCATCCTGGGAGTCGCGACGCGCAAGGCTTCAGCATCGCGACGCTGAAATGACGATTTTGCCATTTTTGTCCAATTTTCACTGTTTTGCCCCAAATCACCTCCAGAATGTCCTGAAACTTTATTTATCTACAAAATAACACAAAACACATCAAAATATTCACAAGATTCAAGAAACTATACAAAATATTAGGATAAATGAGTGGGAAATAGTGATATAAATACCACTCATCAGGTGTGGAAAAGCGGCAAAGGCAAAATCATGATATTCTTATGGGAAGATAAAGGACATATCCCAAGATGTCTGCCTAAATTGTGGCAAACGGGATTGCGGAAACATGACTGGCGTTTGGACAAATCAGACATGAAGGAATTGAAGATGGGCAAGGCTCTGACTTCAAATATGTTTGTCATAAAATGTTCACTGCTAGTATTAAAATTGGATTTTAGATACTGGAAGTGGTACATAAATATATACTGATGTGCAGAATATGCTATGAGCAGGATACTGACTTCAGTTGAGATTTATCTGCGAAACAGAAATGGGACGAAATTCACTGTTTCAACCGTAGATACCTAAGTTTAGGAACTACCCTTCGGGTATGTACTTAAATTAGGAAACTGTTACAAAGTAACTAGTTTGACTAGATACATTATCTCTATATCAGGGTTTAACCCTTTACGGGTATACCTTTATATTCTAGAACACTAAAGTGTTTTATTATATAAAGATTGTATTGAGATAAACACATTAGATGTGAATAAAAGTATTTATATTTTGAATATAAATAAATCTAAAAAATATAATATGACAAATAATTAGCTCAAACTGATTTGATCAGTTAAAACTTAAATGTGGCATTGTTGTCTGGGACACAATTTAAACAAGACTCGTATATCCACACTTTTGAAGAGTGGGTACTAGGAAAATTTTGATTCCATTCAAATAAAGTCTACGAATCTAGTTTATTGGGCAAAGTGCCTAAAACACCTTTACTTGGTAAAAGTGCAAAATACCACTGATCTGTTAGCCCTAGTTCATAGTGAATCAAGTGGGCCCATATCTAGCTAGGCTAGAGGTGGATATGAATATTTCGTGACCTTTACGGATGTGGCATCGCGTTATGGTTATGTGTTTCTCTTGAAACACAAATCGGAAACTTTTAGAGTTTCGACACGAAATAGACAAATGGATCGGCTAAAGTATAAAACCATCACGGTTAGATCATAATGAAAATACTTAAGTGATAAGTTTCTCATATACTTGAAAGAGTATAGTATTCTTTCAATGAGGACTCCTCCCGGAACACGTCATTTTGACGGTGTGTCCGAACGGATAAATCGAGTTTAGTTGGACATGATAAGGTTAATCATGAGTCGCTCTGAGCTACCATTTCCTTCAACGGATACGTATAACAGTGC
This sequence comes from Zanthoxylum bungeanum, assembly GCA_019454045.1. Taxonomy (NCBI): domain Eukaryota; kingdom Viridiplantae; phylum Streptophyta; class Magnoliopsida; order Sapindales; family Rutaceae; genus Zanthoxylum; species Zanthoxylum bungeanum. The sequence continues at coordinate 16,024 of SKCR01036634.1, forward strand.
AGAACTTATTTTGAATAAGGTTCCATAAAAATCTGTTTGACAGACTTCATATTAGATATGAACATGAAAGAAACTAGGTTTTCTCATTCCTGAATATTTGGGTATGCTAGGCATATGTTTAGATGATACCAATCTAGAATCCAAATCGGATAAGTGCCTAAGTTGTGGTTATCCTAGGGATACCAAAGTATAGTACTTATACACCTCTCAAGAGAATAATGTAATTGTTGCTCACCATGCGGGTTTTCCTAAGAGGAATACCGATATGCAGTGGTAAGTGGGAGGATAGTAAAACTCGATGAAAATTGGAGTAATACTATTCCAGGCACCGATTCCTAATGGAACACAAATAATTCATCAAGGATGAAACTATACCAATAATCTTCGAATACACAAGAGTCGCGTAAGTCGGAGAGAGTCAGAAAACAACTTGGGGTATAGTTTGGATACTCATAAAGATGTCAATCTTATTGAGGAATACGAACTGACTACGTATGAGGAAGTGATACAAGGTATCGAATCCCTATTATGGAAAAGTTCCATGAAATTCGAAATGGATTCCACGTATATCAACCAAGTTTGGATACTAGTTGATGTACCGCAAGGCATTGTGCCTATTGGTACTATATAAGTCTTCAAGGAAGACATGCATGGAAGGCAAAATACCAACGTACTAAGCTAGGCTTGTAGCGAAAAGGTATCGTTATCAACATTGTGTCGATTATGACGAAACATTTTACATGTTGCCACGGTAAATCCATTTGGATAATGCTTGCTAATGCTGCATGTTTCATTTATGGAATGTGGCAGCTGAATGCCAAAACCGCTTTCCTTAACGAAAACCTTTTGGAGGATGTTTATAACAAAACTAGTTTTGTAGTACCAAAACTAGAAAACAAGGTTTGCAGGTTATTCGATCCATGGATGGATTGAAGCAAGCATAGCGTTCTTGGAATTATCTTTTTGATGTAATTATAATAGTATATGATTTAATTCAAAACGAAAATGATTCTTGTGCATATAAGGAGGTTAGTGGGAGCGCACTGACAGTGACTGTCCTATAAAATAATGACATATCATTTCTTGGAAATGATATTCCCATAAATACAATCGGTGAAAGCTTCACTTTCATGAAAACTTTCCGTAGAAATCTTGGGAGAAACAACATTTATTCTAGGAATAAAGATCTACTGGGATAGATTTAAAGTTGTTAATAATCTCCGAGAACTCGTACATTGAAATATAATGTACGCGACCTGGTGTCTCATACGCTTTGAGCATATGGAGTAACAAAAAGGCCAATCCAAGTGATAGTCATTGGATTGATGTTAAGAACATCCTTTAGTATCTTAGAGGAACTAATGATGCTTTCTTATACTATGGAGAAGGAGATCTTGAAGTGACTGGGTTCACTGTTGCAAGTTTCCTAACCGATAATAACGACTATAAGTCGTAACAATGGTACTACAAAGTTTGAATAATGGAACAGTGAGCTGGAAATCTTCCAAGCAAGATAATGTTACCGAATAAACAACTAAAGTGGATCATTGATGCAGCTGACGCAGCAATAGAAGCCTTCTGGATTGAAAATAATCTAATTAGATTAGATATAGTTCTGTTAGCAGCTGAGCTAGGCTACAACGCAGGCTAAAGAATTAATGGTCTCATCAACGATCCAGATATATATACTTCGAATATTCATCTGATTCGTTCGGATCATACATCGTGGCGATGTGATGATCGAAAAAATCGCATTAGATGATAATCATGTAAATCCGCTGACGAAAGTCTTTTCTCAGTAATTTGAGTGAACCGTACAAAGTTCGGGTGTAGGACACTCGAGTGACTGGCTAAAGGCCAAGTGGGAGATTGTTGGACAGTTATGACCCATAGCGTCACTATTTGTACAAATCATGGTGTTGTTGTACAAATTAAATATGTGACAAAGGAAATTGCTCTTTTATCATTTGTGATTAGATCACCAAGATGTATAAATGATGAAAGGTCCATATGATTATTTCCTTGATTGAGATGATATGAGACAGTATCAATCCACGAAGGTTTAATCATTAAATATCCCTAGTCAGAGTATTATCGAGATAGGACATCGATAATGCGAAAAAAACTAGTATTACACTTGTGCGCGTTGTGAGGGCATAACGACATAGTTCTCATATATTTGGGTATATGATACTCATGCAAGTGTAGTAGGAGGTTGTGTTTTACCGATGGTATGGAAAACAGCTTCGCTCTGGATATACCCCTCGGAATTCCATTGGTAGTATGACTATGTGTCTATGGAAGTCCGAATCAGGGTAGGTGTATTTGGTCTTAACTTTAGACTTGCACCGCTAATACTTGCGACAATCAATATACTTTGGTTTTAGGTCGTCCAGGGCTTTAACAGGTTCTGTGTACGCCTCTACTGGGTATATTGAGAATCATAGTGTATTGGGTGTGATGTCAAGATAGAAGTATCACTCCAGTCATAGTGGAGATGATGGTCACGTAGGATACAGAACTGGTTCTCTTATGTACTGCAGTCATCGGGATAAAATGACTAAGTCATGTTTATCCGATTATAGAGACTAGTTACTAGAGATCCGATATGTGCTTCGTACGGGGCAGACACAATTCCAGCCCCAAGCCTAGCATGTGACATCGATGCTGGATCAAAATACGCAATACTACGTATACTACGCCTGATATAGATCACATATTCCTGTAAGGATATTTCTGGAGAATTGGGTAGGCATGGCGCTTTGCTTGAAGCCAACATTGTCTTGTAAATCGGTAAAAACGTAGTACTAGATACGTACGTGTTCGAATAGTCCGACGACCGAATTTACTGCCAACATATCCGGGGATCTCATGGGTCACTTCCCGAAGATTCACCGATGACGTATGACTCACACTTTATTAATCCGAGATTAATTAGATGAGAGAGAAAATTAATTTGGGATTAATTACAGATATATTTTATCTGGAATAAAATATTAATTAAAGAGAGAAAACGATTAATTTGGAATTAGTCGATAAAATAATATATTCGATATATTATTCGAAATTGGATTTCGACGCGGAATTGAAATTAGATTTTAATTCGGGCGAATGAGTTAATTTAGAATTAATTCGTTAGCGACGTGAATATATTATTCGGCCCGCAAGTCACATCAAGCGTCAAATCGCTAGTCACTTCAAGCGTCGAATCACTTGTCACTTTGAGTGATGTGATGTGACAACTTGTCACTTGAATGAGTGAATAGTTGATGGAAGTGGTTGAGGCTTTATTGCCTTTGACTTTTTTGAAATTGAAAAGTGGTATATGTTTAATTTTTTTTGGAAAATTAATTAAGATATACATAAAACAATTTCTTCTCTCTCTTTCTCATGGCTTATGGTTTTGAACCTCTTTCCTACTCTCCCTCTCACGGTTTTGGAGACCAAAATTCTTCTCTCTTCTTTTGTTTGGCAAGGCCGAATATTACAAGGATGAAGATGGTGTTTTATGGCAAAAATCATCATGAGCTAGCACTTAAATGAGTACATACAAAGGTGATAGGAAACTAATTTTGTGAGCCTGGAATCACCATGATAAGCTTGGAGCTTGGAGCTTGGAGCATCAATGGAGGACCAAGATAGCCGAATTTTGGAACTTCAAAACAGCCCACTGCAGTGACTTCCAAGGAGGCAGAAAAGAATTTTTGTTGTCCCTCGCGTCGCTCAACCGATCGATGTAAGTATTCTGCGACTTCCTAGATGTATTCACATGTTGTTTCTTGCTTGATAATCGATCCTCGGGACTTAGAGTTTTTCCAACACTTTATACGAGTGATACTGACTGTAGTACTATCTATGATGCATATGAAAAGTCTACCTTTAGTAAATTCTACCAACATGATGGGTTTCTATTTAGGGAGAATAGATTATGCATTAATGTTTGTAGTATGTGTGAGTTGTTTGTTAGGAAAGTGCATTGGGGAGGTTTAATGGGGCACTTTGGCATTACTAAGACCTTAGGGGTATTGAGTGAACATTTCGATTGGCCTAAAATGCGGATAGATATTGAGCATTTTTGTGACAAATGCTTAATTTGTAAAAAGGCTAAATCTAAGGTTTTGCCTAATGGGTTGTACACACCATTGCATGTACCTAGTGAGCCATGGGTAGATGTATTAATGGACTTTATATTGAGTTTACCTAGGACTACGCAGGGTAGAGATTCCATCTTTGTAGTGGTTGATAGGTTCAGTAATATGACATACTTTATAGCATGTCATAAGACTGATGATGCCATAGAGAAGTAGTACGGCTCCATGGGATTCCACGGAGTATAGTTTCAGATCGTGATGTTAAATTTTTTAGTCACTTTTGGAAAGTTTTATGGGGTAAATTAGGAATTAAACTTTTATATTCTACTACTTGCCACCCCCAAACTGATGGGCAGACCGAAGTGGTTAATAAGACTTTGACTCAGTTATTGCGTACTATTATCATTAAGAACTTAAAAACTTGGGAGGATTGTTTGCCTTTAATTGAATTTGTATATAACCGTAGCATTCATTCTTCTACATCTTATTCATAATTTCAAATTGTTTATGGTTTTCAGCCACTAACTCTATTAGATTTGTTACCATTACCTGTTGATAAGCATGCAAGGTTGGATGGAAAAAGGAAACCTAATTTGGTGAAACACATAAATGAGAAAGTAAGAGAACACATACAGTGGAAGAATGGACAGTATTCTTCTCATGCCAATATGGGAAGAAAGCGTGTGGTATTTCAGCCTGGTGATTGGGTTTGGGCACAAGGAGAGATTTCCTGAATAATGTAAATCCAAGCTACAACCGAGTGGGAATGGTCCATTTCAAGTCTTGGAAAGGATTAATGACAATGCGTATAAGCTGGATTTACAAGGTGAGTATAATGTGTCTGCTATATTTAATATTTCTGACTTAACTCTTTTTTATGCATGTACAGATTCGAGGTCAAATACTTTTCAATAGGGATGGAATGACACGAATCCAACCACTCAAGGAACATTAGATGTCACGACTAGCAATTTGGTAGAGCTTTTGCAAGTGCCAGCTGGGCAAATCACACGCCACAAAGATAAAAAGATCAGAAATGTAATGGCGAGACTAGCACATAATGTTGTGGTCGAGGGTGACTGACAACTCCAGGGCATATTAGCGTCATATGAGGGCTTCTATGGAGTAGGTCCAAAGCTATTCCACTTTACCAAAGTCATACCAGATTAACACACTAGCAATTCGAAAGTCAAGTACTTTTTTTGGATAAGGTAAGTTTGTATTAACAAAAGGAAACAAAGGCACAAGGGCATACCCTAGACAGCTAGGGAGGACAGACCCTCCAAGCAACAAAGCAAAAGCAAAAGGGGGCAAACCCATACAACTAGAGAGGACAGGCCCTCATAGCAAAACCGAAAAGCAACAAACAAAACAAAACCATCAGAAAAATGTCATCAGGCAGGTGCCAAGAAATGTGAAGCCATTTATTATCATAAGATGGTTTCACCCTACGCAGTAAACTGGTACGAGTCCGGACAGTAAACACAATATCATAAAGAAGAGCACTGACAAGGCGATTAGTCACATCATGCATGCGGGAATAACTCTCCCTCCAACTGTAGTAAACTGAAGTAGCAAATGAAAGCCAAAAAAGAAGATGACACAAAGAGGCGCCAGTGAACTAATACATCCACTCAACATTCTACAGCCAATCACAAGAACTCCAATCTTCCCCAAACAAGGCCACCATAGCAGTACAAACCCGCGAAGAGAAAGAGCATTGGAAGAAAATGTGATCAATATCCTCACCTGAACAACCACAAAGGATGCAACGCGAGCACGTTGAGATATCGAAACTCATAAGATGATCCTGGGTATAAAGTCCACCATGAATAGTCATCCAAAGCATAAAAGAATGGCACAGAATAGCTTTACTGAACTAAACAACCCGGTGCCAGCTCATCCTACTCACATTCCAAGGGCTAGACACAGAAAACCTCCCTCCACTGTCATCCTCCCAAACCAACTCATCCTCCCTTAGACAAGAAGGATCCGAGAGAATGGGTTGAGCCAGCTCAACAAGGGCTGCTGACCTAGAAGGGGGCCAACGCCAAGAAGAGTCAGAGATAATAGAAGAAACTGTAGCCATCTTATCCAAGCTAGAGTCATAAATAACTCTTTCACCCAACGTATCCTTAATCAGACCCAACAGATGCTAGTTATCAAACCACAGCAACGTCACCGCACTATTCCCAATCCTAAACCTCATTCTCTGACGAGCCCAAGAACGAAGCTCTAAAATCTTCCGCCAACTCCAAGTACAATCTCCATGACATGACATCTCCCAAAATATTCATCCCCAAAGCAAGTAAGACTGAACCCAATTCGACCAGGAGGAGATCTGACCAGAGCAAAGAAACCATAAATGCTTAACAATAGCCGCTCTATTCCAAGTAGCCAAACTCTTAATCCCCAAACCCCCATCTTTCAAAGGTAAACAAATAGTACTCCAAGCCACTCTCGCCCCTGACGAAGTAAGCTCACTACCCTTCCAAAGGAAATATCTGAGAGTCATCTCTTTCTTCTTAATAACAGACATAGGAAGAATGAATAAAGAAGTCCAATGAACTTGAATAAAGAACAAAACTGACTTAATGAGCTGAAGCCGCCTAGCAAACAAATGAAACCTGCTACTCCAACTTTTGGCACGTCTGACGATACGCTCAACAAGAGAAGTACAATATGAAGCCCGAAGCTTAGTAGAAATCAAAGGAACTCCCAAATAGCAAACTGGGAGAAAACCCTATTGGAAACCCAACAAATGAATATGTCAATCTTAAGCACATATCTCAGGATCCCCCCACTGCGATGATAACTCCCAGGTTAAGGACTTTGACTTATTTCCTGTTGTAACACTATTTATAAGTGTATTGCCAAGCTTATTACGAATCAGATTAAGATTGTCCTTCCTTCAGTGGTTAGCTCTAACCAATCTGTTTTTGTTGCGGGGTGGCGTATTTGCGATAATATTTTATTGTGCCACTAGCTGGTGAGAAATTACCATTGGAGTGGTGGAACCCCTAGACGAAAGCTTGTGATACAAGTACCTTTTGACACATCATTATGGGTGATGATGTCATTTGTGCTATTCACTCTGTCTTTTGTTCGGGGAGACTCTTGAAGCAAGTTAATGGAACGACTATTGCCCTAATTACTAAGATCCCTAACTCTTCTCAGGTTAAGGATTTTCGCCCTATATCATGTTGCAACACTATTTACAAAAGTATTGCCAAGCTTATTGCGAATCATATTAAGGTTGTTCTTCCTTCAGTGGTTAGTCCTAATCAGTTTGCTTTTGTTGCGGGGCAGCGTATTAGTGATAACATTCTGTTGTGCCAGGAGTTGGTTAGGAGTTATCATCACAGTGGTGGGATCCCGAGATATGTGCTTAAGATTGATTTGATGAAGGATTATGATACCGTTCATTGGGATTTTATGGTTGGGTTTCTTAGAACCTTTGGATTTCCAGAGAGGATAGTGGGTTGGATTCAGGAGTGTATTACATTACTATATTCTTAGTATCCATTAATGGGGAGTTTAATGGTTTTTTCTCTAGGGGTCATTGTTTGCGCCAAGGTGATCCCATGTCCCATTATCTATTTGTTCTGGCTATGGAGGTTCTTTCAGGGTTAATTCAGAATATGGTCATTGATTAGGGTTTCATGTTTCACAGGCGCTGCTATAAGGACTCTCTCACCTATCTCTGTTTTGTAGATCATTTGATGACTTTTTATAGGGCAGATGTTAGCTCGGTCTCCTTGATTAGAGATTGTCTTCAACGGTTTATGGATTTATCTGGTTTGGTTCCAAATCTAGCTAAGAGTCATCTTTTCTTGTCGGGTATCTTCTTATCTCTCAAGAATCGGCTTCTTCGAGTTCTGGGTTTCTAAGAGGGTGAGCTTCTTGTACGGTATTTGGGGGTTCCCTTGATTTCTACTAAGCTATGGGCCTCAGACTGTACTACTCTGGTTGAGCATATTATTTGACATGCCAAGAGTTGGAGTTGTAGGGTTCTCTCATATTCGGGTCTGGTTCAGCTTATCGGATCATTTTTGTTCTCTATCTAAGTGTATTGGTCCTCTCTGTTCCTCTTGCCTAAGTATGTTATTGGGAAGGTAGAGACAACCTTGAGATATTTTCTTTTGAAAGGTAGTGAGCTTGCTTCGTCAGGGGCAAAGGTCGCCTGGAGTAGAGTCTGCTTGCCTTTGGAAAAATGTGGTTTGGGGATTAAGAATTTGGAAAATTGGAATCCAGTGGCCATTGTAAGCATATATGGTTCCTTTGCTCTATTCAGGTCTCCTGTTGGTCTACCTGGGTTTTTTCTAACTTGTTGCGTGGATGGAGTTTTTGGGATGTGACTTGCCCATGAGATTGTTCTTGGAGCTGGTAGATGATTTTGGTCTTCGATCATTGACTCGTCGGATGATGAGATTTAGGATTGGGAATGGTGATCAGGCTTAGCTATGGTTTGATAATTGGCAACCTTTTGGCTCGATTGTGGATACTATGGGTGAGAGGGTCATTTGTGACTCTGGTTTGGACAGGTTGGCCATGGTGTCATCTATTATCTCGGACACTACTTGGCATTGGCCTCTGGCTAGATCTGCTTCCCTTTTGGAGCTGGCATGTTCCCTTCTGTTGGATTGCGTACCTTATCGTACGAGTAAGTGACGCGAAACTCACTTGGATGTTTAAGGTCAAGCAAACCCCTCGCAATAGATCGAACCCCAAGCACCGAGAATTTGATTTTGTAGGAACAAAACCCTTCCAAGGCCACAAAGAAGACCCACAAAAAATTGTCTTTCAGAACCCTTAATATGATTCCTTGTAGTGTTCTGCTAACACGGAGAGGCCACTAAGGTTGCCACGCCTTAGATAAGTCGATTGCATGAAATAAGGGGAATCCCTCCCTTAAGTAATTTTGGGACAAAGCCAAGCTTTCAAATGAAGCTAATTTTCGAAATTGGATGATTAATTCATTAAGAAAGAAATGTTACAATATATAGTACAATGAAAGAAAACCTAGTAGGTGTAAAAATACCAAAACATCCTAACTTGCTAACTAATGGCTATTTAAAGGCTATGCCCTTAATAATCATTTAATAATATAGACAATATAATATAAATGTCAAACAAAGTGGTTAAAGTCATCAACAACTTTGCCAAAAAAATACAACAAAAGGAAAAACAACAAAACCATAAAAATCCAACGAAGGTGGCAAGTTTTGCAAAGCCATGTCTAAATTGTCTCATTGACAAAACATCCCCAAAATTCGTGGCCTTAATGTATTTAGACTTAATGATGTGTATTGAAGCATAATAAGTCTTGTATTGGCCGAATATTTGGTGTTGGAATTAATTCGGTTTGATTCATCAAAAGGTACTTGACTTCCGAATTGCTGGTGCGTTAATCTGGTATGAATTGGGTCAAGTGAAATAGCTTTGGACCCAAAGGCCTCCCTGAGGGTCTGGTCGACTGTGATGGCTATGTGTGGGTTAGATTATAGTTGCCGAGATTGGCTTCAGATGGTTGAGTCGATGTGTCAGTTTTTTGACGCCTCTTTACGTCATCTTCTTGTTTGGCTGTCTTTTGCTGCGTCGGTTTACCATATTTGGAGGGAGAGGAATGCCCGCACTCATGATGTGTCTCTTTGGCTTGTTTCTGTTCTTCTTAGTGATATTGTTTTTTATGTTCAAAATCGTGCTAGCTTTTTACGGAAGGTGAATCTATCTTATGACAATAAATGGCTTCACCTATCCTAGCACTTGCCCGATGACATCTTCTGTTGATCTTATTTTTCTTATAGCCTTTCAGCTTTTGTTCTAGGAGGGTCTGTCCTCTTTAGTAGTCTTGGGTATGCCCCTTTGCTCTTGTATAGTTTTCTTTTGGTTAATACACTTACTTTATCCAAAAAAAGAGTATGTATTAACAAAAGGAAACAAAGGCACATGGGCATACCCCAGACAGCTAGGGAAGACAGACCCTCCAAGCAATAAAGCAAAAGCAAAAGGGGGCTAACTCGAGACAACTAGAGAGGATATGCACTCCTAACAAACCAGAAAAGCAACAAACAAAACAAAACCATCAGAAAATGTTATCAGGCAGGCTCCAAGAAAGGTGAAGCCATTTATTATCATAAGATGGTTTCACCATATGCAGTAAACTGGTATGAGTCCAGACAGTAAATCCAATATCATAAATGACAAGAACTCACTTGGGTTGTGTTGTGATATTTTTATATCGTACAGCAAGTGTACGGTGTCAAGTTTTAGTATAAATCGGTGAAAGAGTGTCGAACCCACAGAGATTGCGTTAACTCGCACTAAGTACTACAATTGATAATCCTAACTTTATTTAGAATACAATTAATAATGATTTTAATAATTAAATAAAATATACAAATATTTAGATATGAGGAACTAATACGATAGAGATTCTGGATCCTGATTTCACCTAGCTGTCTCCTATGTATTTTTCATGCCAATTAATCTTTGTTCAGTTATATTATTTATAAGTCAAGATCCTAAAATATTCATTCCCTCTCTCGAGTGCCGAGTGAAAATATTATCAACTATAGACTTCGATATCTCTATAAAAATCCAATAGTTAACAACTCATTACGATTTGTGATTCTATTTTAACGACTTCAAAGGACTACAGATTCTCTCGAACTCTATAAAATCCTAGGTTATATTCTCTAGATCTATTCAAAATCCCCTCTCTCGAGTGATAGATTCTAAACATCATCATCTCAAATTGTGGCCAGCAATCAAGAAGCATTAAACTCAAAAGAATATAAATAATTAATAAAACTTCATTACAAAACTGATAAACAAAATACAAGGTTTGAGCATAGATTACAATCGTTCTCCAAAATTAAGGAGTAAATTCATGACAAAAGATAAAACAATAAATAATCAAGCCACGAATTTAATGGAAATCATTAGAGTTTTAAGAAAGAAATAAGAAGATAAAACCCGAATTGAATCTCTTCCTTTTCGGATGTCACAGCCTTAATCTCCTCTTGTCGCTCTTCAATCCTCTCCTTGGATCTCTAAAAATATGTGTTTCTGTGTTTTGTGCTCTGTATTAGCCTCCTCTTGTGTTTTGGACGAAGTCTTGTATTTATAGTTGAGGCAGGGAGTCTTTGGGTAGCATTAGGATTATTAAAAACCCTAAAATCACTTTCCCGAAACGTGTCAGGTCTTCTCGCAGCGCCGCGGCGCTTATTCCTCGGCATTTTGTATGAGAATTGACATTTTAGGGCGCCGCGGCGCCGGGCTCTCTTCGTTATTTCAATTTGTTTTGACTTAGTCAACAACTCATTTAATTATCTTTCACGCCACTTTTGTTAAACAATAGTGGAAGATTTGGGGCCCACGTTGTTGGCCTTTTTGTCAAAGTTGTGGCTATTTTGTCTTGTTTCTCACGATCTCTCTCTTCAAATATTCCTTCTTTTACGCCAATTTGTCTCTTAATTTGGTCAAACAACTGCATGCCTTATTCTTTCTTTGGTCCAACATTGCGGCTCTCCATGTTTAACAAATGGCGCCGTGGCGCCATACTCCCTGGATTTTGTATGGGATTGTGGCGCCGCGGCGCCAGTTCAATCTTTCATTGCTTCCTGCTTTTCGCGTTCTCGACTTCCTTATCAATGCTCCCAATAGGTCCCGAAACACGTGCAATTGTTCCCAGATCCATGTATTAATGCTCCTACAAATATAACATAAAATAAACGATAAATGATATTAAATATCTCGAATTATAACAAAACAATAAGCTAAAGATATCGGAATAAGTGAGTATAAACCACACTTATCAAATACCCCCAAACTTAAGGTTTTGCTAGTCCCGAGTAAAAGATAAAATAAAAACTAAATTCAAATAAATAATTAAGAATTACTAATTTAACTAAGCCACTTTCGTAGGGATCACGATTGCATTTAGCATATGCAACAAGCCTTTAAACCCCTAGGCGGCCCTAGTGGACGAGTTATAGTCTCGTGAGGGCTTACAGTGACGATACCCACAAACGTCATCACACACAATCATGCAAAAATAAAAATAACAAAACATAGTCTCGATAGTTACGCATAAATATATCCTCAAAGAAAGCTTATAAATGAAATCAAAGAATCTTCAAAGTACGCAATTGCAGCTCGAATCCAAATTCTCGAATAAATTATCTAAGCTAGACTCAAGGTGTGTGTGTGTAAAGGTTCATCATAGCTTTGATCTTAAGTAAGCCAACTCAATGATTTCGTTTAAAAATTAGAATCAATGGGTCAAACCAACTTAGATATCTCAATTATGCTTTGTAATTGCCTTATTTTGTGTTCGGTATGGTATGGTTTTTCTTTTATTTTCTTGTCTCTTTTTTTTCTTTTCTCATTTTTGCATTTTTTTTTCAACTCACCTACCCTTTAAGGTAGCATTTCTCCTCATGGTGGTCCTAATACTCGCCCATGGGTAGCTTCACGCTTATCGGTTATAGGTGGTTTATTTTCTTTCTTTAGCTATACCATACTTCATAACACTAGCAAATCAAGATAGATATCTAAGCAAACGATCATTCATCGAAATGCAATTTCTTCAACTAGTCACCTTGTCAACTACTTAAGTTTTACTGTTAAAAACCTATTTTTAAGTGCTTACGAGTCTAACATAGATCAGTTATTCAAGGCATCAGATAAAAGTAAATTAGGCACTTATCGTTTCTAAAATTTCACCAATAAACAACCAATATTATCACAGGATTTATGCTTTACTATCACAGACTTAAACAAATTTTTTTTTTTCAATAAATTTAAACAACTAAATAACAAAATTTAAACAACTAAATAACAAGTAAGCAACATGCACACACCCCCAAACTTAAAATTTGCATTGTCCTCAATGTAAGATAAAAATTTAAAGAACAAGAGTAAGGAACAACACTACCGTGCATGGAGTTGATCAGACTCTTGCTGGTTAGAATTTGGTTGCGCGGGCTTTGTGTGTCTCATGCTACCTGCATAAATAACATGCAAATAAATAAATAGCACACATAAAATAAAATAAGATAAAATAAAATAAAAAGTAAGAAAATAATAATAAAAGAAATGCAAGGGTTGCCTCCCCGCTAGCGCTAAGTTTAACGTCTTCAGCCAGACGCAACCACCCAAATGGTGGTCATGGTAGCTTCTTCTTTTGTATCCACTGACTACTTTGACATGAAAAAGATAGCTTGGCGGCTGTGACAGTTTATTCAAATGCCCCTACTGCTGCTTGGTTATGGAGGATGCAATCTGCCCAATTTGTGTTTCTAAAGACTTCATTGTAGCCTCCATATTTTCCATGTGTATCTCAATATTGTTTAGCCTTGACTCAGTCTTCTCAAATCTCTCTGAAGTACTAGCAGCAAACGTGCTCACGAAATCTTCTAAGGAAGATTTCTGCTCATCCTTTTTATAGTCAAAACCAGAAGAAGGTTGCAAAGTATTCTCTGTGTTAGCATATGACAGGTTTGGATGATAACGGTTAGGCATAAGATTTCCTCTATAGCTGTTGAAGTTCCGATTGTTAACATATTGGACTTGTTCAATGTTCGGGTTTCCTTCCACTAACTGCATATTTGTAGCTGCCGCTGATTCAATAGATGATACTCGTGGTTTTGTCAGGGCTGCTACTTGAGTGGCCAAGGTGGAAATCTGAGCTGTAAGTGCCACAAGAGGGTCTACTTCATAAATCCCAGCCACTTTGGTTACCGTAGCGCGTTCACTTGGCCATTGATAATGGTTAATGGCCATTTCTTCCAATAAATTGCGCGCTTCCTCAGCTGATTTCCTGAATAGAGCTCCCCCAGCTGCTGCATCAACCACAGTCCTATTCGGACCATTAACCCATTATAGAACAACTGAATCTGGACCCAATCTGCATAATCATGATGTGGGCATCTTCGTAGTAAATCCTTAAAGCGCTCCCATGCTTCATACAAAGTCTCAGTTTCCAGCTGCTTAAATACACTGATTTCTGCCCTCAGTTGAGCTGATTTAGCTGGTGGAAAGAATCTCTCAAGAAATTTTGTGGCCATATCCTGCCATGTCATGATACTCCCTGTCTGTATTGATTGCAGCCAATCCCACGCTTTATCCCGTAAAGAGAATGAAAATAAGCGTAGCCTGATAGCCTCTTTACTCACGCCATTTACTTTTATGGTATCTGCGATCTCCAGGAACATCCTTAAATGCAAGTTGGGATCCTCTACAGCTGAACCCCCAAACTGATTCCTTTGTACCATGTTGATCAATGCAGGTTTTAACTCAAAACTGTTGGCGTTGATTGGTTGATGGGCAATCCCAGAGCATATATTATCAAGGACCGGTTTGAAGTGATCTCTGATTGCCACATGGCGTGGGTTGTTCTCTATGTTTTCAGCTGCCATTGCTTCTTTTTCAATTTTCCTTTCTTTTCTTAGTCTCCTCGCAGTTCTTTCTATTTCAGGATCAAACAGGAGCGAATTGAGACTTGTGGCTTTTCGCATTCACTGAAGCACCAAAAGAAAAATAAAAATCAATAAACAAAATAAAAATAAAAATTAAATACAAAACAAAAATAAAAATAAAAATAAAAATAAAAATAAAAATCTAAATTAAAGCTAAAATTACTTGGTAGTAGTATTAATGTGAATTAACAAACAATCCCCGGCAACGGCGCCAAAAACTTGTTGTGATATTTTTATATCGTACCGCAAGTGTACGGTGTCAAGTTTTAGTATAATCGGTGAAAGAGTGTCGAACCCACAGAGATTGCGTTAACTCGCACTAAGTACTACAATTGATAATCCTAACTTTAGAATACAATTAATAAAGATTTTAATAATTAAATAAAATATACAAATATTTAGATATGAGGAACTAATACGATAGAGATTCTGGATCCTGATTTCACCTAGCTGTCTCCTATGTATTTTTCATGCCAATTAATCTTTGTTCAGTTATATTATTTATAAGTCAAGATCCTAAAATATTCACTCCCTCTCTCGAGTGC
Organism: Zanthoxylum bungeanum; assembly: GCA_019454045.1. Taxonomy (NCBI): domain Eukaryota; kingdom Viridiplantae; phylum Streptophyta; class Magnoliopsida; order Sapindales; family Rutaceae; genus Zanthoxylum; species Zanthoxylum bungeanum. The sequence continues at coordinate 31,144 of SKCR01036634.1, forward strand.
CGAGTGAAAATATTATCAACTATAGACTTCGATATCTCTATAAAAAATCCAATAGTTAACAACTCATTACGATTTGTGATTCTATTTTAACGACTTCAAAGGACTACAGATTCTCTCGAACTCTATAAAATCCTAGGTTATATTCTCTAGATCTATTCAAAATCCCCTCTCTCGAGTGATAGATTCTAAACATTCATCATCTCAAATTGTGGCCAGCAATCAAGAAGCATTAAACTCAAAAGAATATAAATAATTAATAAAACTTCATTACAAAACTGATAAACAAAATACAAGGTTTGAGCATAGATTACAATCGTTCTCAAAATTAAGGAGTAAATTCATGACAAAAGATAAAACAATAAATAATCAAGCCACGAATTTAATGGAAATCATTAGAGTTTTAAGAAAGAAATAAGAAGATAAAACCCGAATTGAATCTCTTCCTTTTCGGATGTCACAGCCTTAATCTCCTCTTGTCGCTCTTCAATCCTCTCCTTGGATCTCTAAAAATATGTGTTTCTGTGTTTTGTGCTCTGTATTAGCCTCCTCTTGTGTTTTGGACGAAGTCTTGTATTTATAGTTGAGGCAGGAGTCTTTGGGTAGCATTAGGATTATTAAAAACCCTAAAATCACTTTCCCGAAACGTGTCAGGTCTTCTCACAGCGCCGCGGCGCTTATTCCTCGGCATTTTGTATGAGAATTGACATTTTAGGGCGCCGCGGCGCCGGGCTCTCTTCGTTATTTCAATTTGTTTTGACTTAGTCAACAACTCATTTAATTATCTTTCACGCCACTTTTGTTAAACAATAGTGGAAGATTTGGGGCCCACGTTGTTGGCCTTTTTGTCAAAGTTGTGGCTATTTTGTCTTGTTTCTCACGATCTCTCTCTTCAAATATTCCTTCTTTTACGCCAATTTGTCTCTTAATTTGGTCAAACAACTGCATGCCTTATTCTTTCTTTGGTCCAACATTGCGGCTCTCCATGTTTAACAAATGGCGCCGTGGCGCCATACTCCCTGGATTTTGTATGGGATTGTGGCGCCGCGGCGCCAGTTCAATCTTTCATTGCTTCCTGCTTTTCGCGTTCTCGACTTCCTTATCAATGCTCCCAATAGGTCCCGAAACACGTGCAATTGTTCCCAGATCCATGTATTAATGCTCCTACAAATATAACATAAAATAAACGATAAATGATATTAAATATCTCGAATTATAACAAAACAATAAGCTAAAGATATCGGAATAAGTGAGTATAGACCACACTTATCAGGTTGGAAACCAAGCAAACCCCCAAGCATCTTTCTCAAAACCCCAAGAACTTTGATTACTGATTTTTTAGGAACAAAACCCAACCAAGATCAGCCCCTAACCACCATGAAACTCACATCCATGATAACCACAAGCATGAAATCAGATTGTATTTTGCTAACAATGGAGACGCCACTAAGTTGCCAAACTTAGATAAGTCAATTTGAACTTGAAAAGGGGAATCCCTCCCTTAACAAGGGTTCGGCCATAGCCATGGAAAGCTCAAGCTTTTCTCTATTTCAAAATGTTGTATATTACGTTGTTTTTTGATAAAATTTACAAATGAGAGTTATATAGTTAGGGTTACAAGAGAGTAAAATGACTAAAATGACCCTAGAGCTAAAATTACCAAAAGCCCTAAGTCAAGCACCTCAACCACGACCATTAAGGTCCTTTTGCACCTAAATAAACTTAAAACAAAGATTAGAAGCTAATCTCACTTAAGCTAATTGAGGTGTTTACATGCTATAGTAAATTGACGTACTTCTGACTAAGTAGAGATCTAAGCATAATTAAGCCCAATGGCATAGTCAACCATGCTAATTACATCATAAATAAAGTCAACATGTCGAGCACAAATGACAAAAATGACCCCATTTGGCTGAATTCAACATAGTCCCAAAATAGGTCAAATCGGGTCGAAAGGGTGTTGGTACTGAAGCTGCTCTGCTATGCTTCAGTCTGAGCTTATCTGGGCAAATGAAATAGCTTGGGGAACTCTCTGGTTATGCCCATATATGTCTCTGGTGTGCACTTGACTTGGTTGCTGCAACTGGTCACATAGCTCTGATCTAGTCCCGCAAAGGCCTCTATGATCTTCTTTGCTATTTGGCGTGTGATTGGACCTGTTGGCAACTGTATAGGTTCCTCCAAGTTGTTAGCTGCATCCTGTAATGTCTCTAGTGTGGTTAAACTCATGTCATTCCCTCCTTGTTGAAAAGGATTCGACCTCGAATCTGAACCAAGAAGATCAAGCATGTAAGTATTGTCGTTGATCCGATCCAAGACTTGAAATGGACCATCTCCTCTTGGTTGCAAGTTGGATCTTTTCCTCTTGCATATAAAGCCACACCCAATTTCCGGGGTCAAATACAATGAGTTGGAAACCTATTATTCTCACCAACTCTGCCTTTCCCTTATCATTCATACTCCCAAGCTTAATAATAATCAAAGATAATAAATCCATAGGAGTTAAATAATTAGAATCATAATCAATCTCATAAGGCAAGTAAGAACTAGAAAGATGAATGCATCTATTATATGCAAACTCTGGCCCCGCTATTGCGTCTGTGATATTCTTAGCTCTTTGGCGTGTGATTGGGCCTGTTGGCAATTGCAAAAGCTCTAATTTCCTTGGGTGACTATATTCATGTCAAATGTTGTCCATTGGATCATGTCATTCTCCCTCTCTTGAAATGGATTCGTCATCGAATCCGAACCCGGATCATAGATAGTTATGATAAAATCAATTGGACGATGATATTGAAATATAAAAGAATCATACTTGACCATTTGTACCTGTGATGAAAAAGCATAAATAATAGAGAAAATGTTATGGAAAAACTTCACTACCACATCTACTTTCTTTTCACTAGCTCTCACAGCTTCATCATCACTCAGGGCCACTATCTCAACCATACTTGCAAAGACCTCCTCACACACCTGCTCAGCTTCACTATATTTGTCAACCTCAAAGCACACTACCTCACAAGTGTTTACTCCCTCAATGCTCACGGTCTCACAAGCATTTTCACTCACCATGTCACTTATAACACAATTCACAACATTCAAGGCCTTAAAAGTGTTTTCATTCGCTATGCACTCAATATCACAAGTGTTTCTCACTTCATTACACACAACTTCAATAGCTTTTGGTTGTTGAGTACTCTCTTCATTCACTGTATATTTAGTTACCTTCCAAGTCTTTTTCCATTTCTCATAAGATCTTCTATAATCACTCAAAATAGCTTGGATATCATTTTTTAAAGTATCCACAACCTCGATTTTATCATCAATGGTTAAACTTGGACCTGCCATCTCAACACTAAAAAAACAGATTAGAAATAATAAAAAGCAAAACAAATATGTAAATCCTCACAATCTTACGTGTTTACACTTTAATGATATCACTCCACTCGTGTTTGCACTCTATTGGCTTTTACCCAATATTGTGCTTACACTCACTGCCTTTTACCACTATTGAGTTCTTCCTCAATTGATTACAAATCAACTAAATTCCCAGAATGGTCAAGTAAGGTGTAGTCCACAAGCTAGCAGAAACACAAAGAACGAATAATGTATATAGTGCAGGTGGAATAATGCGAATAAGAATAGTAATCACTAAGACTCAATCAAAGAGACTTAAGCTAGAGTGAACGGAATAAGAAAAAAGACGAGTTAGCTAAATGCGCTAACAAACAAGCAAGCACTCAATGTGACATTTAGACAATCTTGTGATCACTCGCTATTGTTTTTGTCTCACTCTTTTCTTTTCTCTTTTTATTTTCTATTCTCCTTTTTTTTTAACTTTTTTTCACTCTTTTCTTTTGTCTCTCACACTCAAGGTGTATACAAAGCAAATGAAATACAATGCAAATATCAAGATTACGACATTCGGTAATTTTCAAGTTATATCCTTAGCACTTGCAATACATGTAAATATAACTCCAATGACAATGTAACTCATATAATCAATTCGGAAATGTGGTAATGTCTACCTTTCAACTTGAAAATGAGTATAAATGATCTAGTTACAATGTAACTAAATCAATTTCCAATTCAGCCAAGTCAAATTACAAGCCAAGTAGATAGTTTATGCAAGCAACTAAGTGATGCAGCTACTTGCCTCTTCAAGCACCTTAAAAACAAATGATTACACACAAGTTCCCATGTCAAGCTAATGATGAATTTATTGCATATTCACTTATAATAACAATATTTCAAGAGGTGGCAAGTGATACTTGCTTGAATACACACGAATTTAGTGCAAATTTGTTGCACTCAACCTTACTTCACTTGATTCTTCAACATTAACAACATAAATCAAAAAGATAACAATGATACAACTCACTCTAATCACCAAATTTAGTGCATTCAGATTTGTTTTATCAATTACACATTCACATTCATCAATAATGCACTCAATATTTCTTTCTTTTCACTCAAACTCATGCTAACTTCACAAGAATGCAAACAAGTAAGCTCACGTAAACACCAAGATGAATGATGTCAATTCTGATTTTTTGCAAAGTTGATATGAATAATACCTATGGAAACAACACTAATTGTTTGTATTCAACAATAGCAAGACAAGATATATCAATAAATCTCACTAGGTCCAATCTGATCTGATTCGTTTTTTTTTTTGGATTTTTGATACTAACTTAATAACAATGTTAAACACGTCATAGTAACATACAATTAACAACTAAAAACTTGATTCACGCAAAGAACACAAAAGCCTCAATTTGACCTATGTAGCCAAAGATTAACTCAAAGAAATACTCATGATCAATCAAAAACACTCAAGAGCAGAATGTTATTCATGTTATTTTGATCACAAATCAACAAGAATCAGCAAGAAACAACAAAGAACACCAATGGTTGAAACTTGACGACAAATTCCTTAATGGCTGAAATCAACAAAAAAAAAAAATATGAATACATGATTAAACAACACAAAAGATAGGAAATCAGACCTCAGAACCCTAAGCTCATGATATAAAATGACAAGAAACTCACTTGGGTTGGAAACCAAGCAAACCCCAAACATCCTTCTCAAAACCCCAAGAACTTTGAATACTGAAATTGAAGGAACAAAACCCACCCAAGATCAGCCCCTAACCACCATGAAACTCACATCCATGATAACCACAAGCATGAAATAAGATTGTATTTTGCTAGCAATGGAGACGCCACTAAGTTGCCAAGCTTAGATAAGTCAATTTGAACTTGAAAAGGGGAATCCCTCCCTCAACAAGGGTTCGGCCATAGCCATGGAAAGCTCAAGCTTTTCCCTCTTTAAAAATGTTGTATATTACGTTGTTTGTGATAAAATTTACAAATGAGAGTTATATAGTTAGGGTTATAAGAGAGTAAAATGACTAAAATGACCCTAGATCTAAAATTACAAAAAAGCCCACAAAGATTAGAAGCTAATCACATTTAAGCTAATTGAGGTGCTTACATGCTATAGTAAATTGACGTGCTTCCTGCTAAGTAGAGATCTAAGCATAATTAAGCTTAATGGTATAGTCAACCATGCTAATTACATCATAAATAAAGTCAACATGTCGAGCAAAAATGCCCTCATTTGGCCGAATTCAACATAGTCCCAAAATAGGTCAAAAGGGTGCTGAAGCTGAAGCTGCTCTGCTATGCTTCAGTCTGAGCTGATCTGGGTCAAATGAAATTGCTTGGGGACCTCTCTGGTTATGCACATATGTGTCTTTGGTGTGCACTTGACTTGGTTGCTACAACTGGTCACATAGCTCTGAGCTAGTCCCGCAAAGGCCTCTCTGATCTTCTCTGCTCTTTGGCGTGTGATTGGACCTATTGGCAACTGCATGGGTTCCTCTAAGTTGTTAGCTGCATCCTGTAATGTCTTTGGTATGGTTGGACTCATGTCACTCCCTCCTTGTTGAAAAGGATTTGACATGATCCAGCAGACAACAAACCAAATGACGCATTACAAGTACCAGAAGGGCCAATTACGAGGCAGAGGACCAAAGACTCAGAGAAGCAATGGCGGGATTAGTTCAGAGTTTTATGGCCAGCTGCAACCAACAAATAGAGGCGCATGTGGGCTTCGATGGAAAGGGCCCAAAGCCATTTCACTTGGCCCAAATCAGTTTAGAATAAAGCTTTTTAGGGTTTTAAAGACTTAAAGACTTGATTTTGTGTAATTTCGTTTTTAGGGGCATTATTGTCTTTTTGCCTTTAGGGTTCTTTTGTAACACTATTTAAACTTACTTTCTTCTTCATTTGAAGGCAACCAACGAATTTGTAAACTAAAAGCTTAAAGCTTTGGCTATGGCCGAATTATTGTAAGGAGGGATTCCCCTTTTCAAGTTTGAATCGACTTATCTAAGTTTTGGCAAACTTAGTGGCGTCTCCATTGCTAGCAAAACACTACAAGGATTCATCTTAAAGGTTCTCAAGGGCAAGTTCTTTGTGGGTCTTCTTTGTGGCCTTGGAAGGGTTTTGTTTCTACAAAAATCATATTCGCGGTTCTTGGGGTTCTGTCCGTTGCTTGGGGTTTGCTTGGATTTCGAATCCAAGTGGGTTTCTTGTCAGGATTCGACCTCGAATATGAACCAGGAAGATCAAGCTTGTAAGTATTGTCGTTGATCCGCTCCAAGACTTGAAATGGACCATCTCCTCTTGGTTGCAACTTAGATCTTTTCCTCTTACATATAAAGCCACACCCAATTGCCGGGGTCAAATACAATGCGTTGGAAACTTATTATCCTCACCAACTATGCCTTTCACTTATCATTCATACTCTCAAGCTTAATAACAATCAAAGATAATAAATCTATATGAGTTAAATAATTAGAATCATAATCAACCTCATAAGGCAAGTAAAAACTAGAAGGTTGGATGCATCTATTATATGCAAACTCTGGCTCCGCTATTGCATCTATGATCTTCTTAGCTCTTTGGCGTGTGATAGGGCCTGTTGGCAATTGCAAAGGCTCTAATGTTCCTTGGGTGACTGCATTCATGTCAAATGTTGTCCCTTGGATCATGTCATTCTCCCTCTCTTGAAATGGATTCGTCCTCGAATCCGAACCCGGATAATAGATAGTTATGAAAAAATCAATTGGACGATGATATTGAAATAAAAAAGAATCGTACTTGACAACTTGTACCTGCGATGAAAAAGCATAAACAATAGATGAAATGTTATGAAAAAACTTCACTACCACATCTACTTTCTTTTCAACAGCTCTCACAGCGTCATCATCACTCATGGCCACTATCTCAACCATACTTGCAAATACCTCCTCACACACCTGCTCAGCTTCACTATGTTTGTCAACCTCAAAGCACACTACCTCACAAGTGTTTACTCCCTCAATGCTCACGGTCTCACAAGCATTTTCACTCACCATGTCACTTATAACACAATTCACAACATTCAAGGCCTCACAAGTGTTTTCATTCGCTATGCACTCAACATCACAAGTGTTTCTCACTTCATTACACACAACTTCAATAGCTTTTGGTTGTTGAGTACTCTCTTCATTCACTGCATATTTAGTTACCTTCCAAGTCTTTTTCCATTTCTCATAAGATCTTCTATAATCACTCATAATAGCTTGGATATCATTTTTGAAAGTATCCACAACCTCGATCTTATCATCAATGGTTAAACTTGGACCTGCCATCTCAACACTAAACAAACAGATTAGAAATAATAAAAAGCAAAACAAATATATAAATCCTCACAATCTTACGTGTTTACACTCGAATGATATCAATCCACTCGTGTTTGCACTCTATTGGCTTTTACCCGATATTGTGCTCACACTCACTGCCTTTTACCACTATTGAGTTCTTCCTCAATTGATTACAAATCAACTAAATTCCCAGAATGGTCAACTAAGGTGTAGTCCACAAGCTAGCAGAAACACAAAGAACCAATAATGTATATAGTGCAGGTGGAATAATGCGAATAATAATAGTAATCATGAAGACTCAATTAAAGAGACTTAAGCTAGAGTACACGGAATAAGAAAAATATAAGTTAGCTAAATGCGCAAACAAACAAGCAAGTACTCAATGTGACATTTAGCCAATCTTGTGATCACTCGCTATTGTTTTTGTCTCACTCTTTTCTTTTCTCTTTTTATTTTATATTCTCCTTTTTTTTAACTTTTTTTTCACTCTTTTCTTTTGTCTCTCACACTCAAAGTGTATACAAAGCAAATGAAATACAATGCAAATAACAAGATTACCACATTCGATAATTTTCAAGTTATATCCTTAGCACTTGCAATATATGTAAATACAACTCAAATGACAATGTAACTCATATAATCAATTCAGCAATATGGTAATGTCTACCTTTCAACTTGAAAATGAGTATAAATGATCTAGTTACAATGTAACTAACTGAATTTCGAATTCAACCAAGTCAAATTAGAAGCTAAGTAAATAGTTTATGCAAGCAACTAAGTGATGCAGCTACTTGTCTCTTCAAGCACCTCAAAAAAAATGGTTAGTGAATCATTTGAAACAAAAAAAAAAAGAGGAAAAGAAAAAGAAAAGAAGAATAAGTTATGACAGTACTACATCTAGTTGAAACTTAAAGTTCTCTAGAGCAAAAATGATCTCGCTTTCTTGGGCGATTTCCTTCGTCCTTTCTCTTGTGAGTTAAATCTGGTTTCTGTATCTGGTTTTACTCTCATTTCTTTTCGTTTTTTCTCCTTTCCCTTGTTTTCCTTTTGCCCTTTACTGCTCTCTTTTCATCGTAATCCATCTCTCGTCACTGTCACCTCCATTTCTTTCTCGTCTATGCCTGCCTCTCGCTTGCCGGTTTTAGGGCCGCACCAGCCTGATTTGGGTCGTAAAGATGTCAGATCTGTCGTTCGTTTGCCCATCTCTGCCCCTTCGCCCGATGCCTCCTCTCCGTCATTGGGCCCTGGTTTTGCTCTCTCCAGTTCATCACTGGGTCAAGTGAGCTCCCTTGGTTTGTCCACCGGTTCATCGGTTTCGGTTCTTCCTAGCATTCCGGTGCAAGGGTCTTCCACTGTTGGACCGGCCTGTCTCCCTATTCTAGGTCTGGGTTCCGCGGTCTCTATGGTGTGTTGGACAAAATGACCCATAGCGTCACTATTTGCACAGATCATTGTGTTGTTGTAGCAAATTAACTATGTGACAAGGAAATTGCACTCTCATCATTTGTGATTATGTCACCATAGATATATAAATGAAGAGAGGTCCCTATGATTAGTTCTTGGACTGAGAATGATATGAGACAGTATCAGTCCCCGAAGGTTTAATCATTAAATATCCCTAGCCGGAGTATTATCGAGACTGGACATCGATAATGCGGAATAGGCTAGTATTGCACTTGTGTGCGTTGTGAGGGCACAACGGCATAGTTCTCATATATATAAGTATCGGATACTTATGCAAGTGCGATAGGAGATCGTGTTTCACCGATGGTACGGGAAACAGCTTCGCTCTGGATAGACCCCTCGGAATCCCATTGGTATTATGACTATGTGTCTATGGGAGGCCGAAATCAAGGTAGGTGTGTATAGTCTTAACCTGAGACTTACATCGCTAATACTTGCGATAATTGGTAGACTTTGGTCTTGGTGGTACAGGGCTTTAACCGGTTCTGCGTACACCACTTCTGGGTTTATCAGAGAGTCGTAGTGTATTGGGTGTGATGTCAAGACGGAAGTATCACTCCAGTCATAGTAGAGATGATGTCACGCAGGATACGGTATTAGTGCTCTTAAGTGCTGGCCGGCCATCAGGATATTATGACAAGGTCATGTATATCCGATTATAGAGACTAGTTACCAGACATCCGACATGTGCTTCGGACGGGGCAGACACTTATCCAGCCCCAGCCCTAGCACGTGACTATCCGATACTGGGCTGATATACGCAATACTACGGTATACTACGCTTGATACAGATCTATATATTCCTGTAAGAATATTTCTGGAGAATTGGGTAGGCATGGCGCTTTGCTAGAAGCCAACCTTGTCTTGTAAATCGGTATAAACGTAGTACGAGGTACTTACGTGTTCGGATAGTCCGACGACCGTATTTACTGCCAACATATCCGGAGATCTCATGGGTCGCTTCCCGAAGATTCACCGATGACGTATAACTCGCACTTAATTAATCTGGGATTAATTAGAAGAGAGAGAAAATTAATCTGGGATTAATCACGGAGATATTTTATCTGGGATAAAATATTAATTAAGAGAGAGAACGATTAATTTGGAATTAATCAAAAAATAATATATTTGATATATTATTAGAAATTGATTTCGACGCGGAATTAAAATTGGATTTTAATTCGGGCGAACGAATTAATTTAGAATTAATTCGTTAGCGACGTGAATAGTGATTTCGCTAGGCGTAATCGTTTAAATACGTCGCAACGGAAAATTCGTTAATTTGGAATTAGCGAACCCGAGCCCGAGCGTGTTTGCGAATTCGTATTTCGAATTCGAGTGCGGCACGCAAGTCACGTCAAGCGTCAAATCGCTAGTCGCATCAAGCGTCAAATCACATGTCACTTTGAGTGATGTGACATTTGAGTGATTGATGTGACATTTGAGTGATTGATGTGGTAGTTGAAAGCATTTAATAGCTTTTGCTTTATGCTTTTTGACTTTTGTTTTTTGAAATTGAAAAAATGGTAATTGGTTTATTAATTTTTTGAAAATATAAATAAACCAAATACATTTTTTTAATTTAACTCTCTCTCTCCTCTCATTCACGTTTTTACGTGAAACCTTTTCCCTCTCTTTCTCTCCTTCTTCCTCTCACGGTTTGGAACCGATTTCTTCCTCAAAATTTCTGGTTTGACCGAATGAAGAAGAGAAGCAAGGAAGATGATAAGTGCTAGCACACCATAGGGTTATTCAAAGGTGATAGGGAAGTGAGTTTGTGAGCTTGGGATCATCTTTGGAAAGCTTGAAGCTTGGAGCTTCAATGGAGTCTCACATGGCCGATTCTTGGAGGAACTTTGGAGGCCAAAACCGAGCAGCCCCTTGGCTCAAAAGCTTACTGCCGAGCTTCATGGAGGACGAAAATGGGTTTTTGTTCTTCGCATCTCAAACCGTTCAATGTGAGTATGTATTCCGCCTTACTTCTTTGATGTGTTCATGCGAATTTTGTGCTTGATTTCATGATCTTGGGACCTAATTAAAAACTCAACAATGGTACCTTGAGCTTTGATCAAACATGAAAAAGTTAGGGTTAAAATTGGGTAAACTCGATTTAGGCATGATTTGGTTGAATTGTTTGATGAAGTATGCTTGAATGAGGTTGAATTGAAGTTGTGTATGATCAATTTCATGAAATTGGATTGGATTCAATTTTCCCTAAATTTTGGGCATGACAAATTAGGGTAAATCAATTGAAGCATGATTTGATTAAATTGATTGATTAAGTATGCTTAAATGTTGTTGAATTAATGATTGATTGGATCAATTTGAAGAAATTATGTTTGGAACAAATTTCCCCAATTTTTTATGTTGGCATAAAGTGACAAATTTGGGTAAACTTGATTTTGAGCATATTTTGTGAAATTGGATGAATGAGAATGCTTAAAGTATGTTTAATTTAAGATTGATTGGATCAATTTGTTGAAATTGTGTTTGGAACAAATTTCCCCAAATTGCTTATGTTGGCCGAAATTAAAGAACCCTAAAGTTCTTGGTGATTTTGTTTGTTTGATCATTGGATGACTTAAAACAATTGGGTAATGTTGTTTTGAAGTTCAATTTGATTGAATTTTGATTTGGAACATTTTTCCCAAATTAAAGTGGCTTGGCCGAATTCAATTGAATTTGAAATTCATTGTGTTTTTTGATTTTAATTCATTGGATGAATTGAATTGATTTGGGGAATGATGATTGTGGATTCGATTGGATTGAAACCGAATCGGATTGGAAAAACCCCTAATTGCCGAGAACAAAAGCATGTAAATTGGGTTTGATTTTAATAAATTGTGTTGGACACTATTTAATGTTAAAGTGCATGATTAAGTATGCTAATTGATGTTTAGAAATATTAATTGGGTGGTTAATTGTGTATTACACTTAGGTTATTAATTATGGAATTTAGAATTTTATAATTTAATTAATTGGGCTTATTTTGGAAATTGGGCCTTTAAGGTTGTGATTGGGCTTTTGGGCTTTGTTGTACAAAGTTGAGTTTAGGCAAATTTGGTTGGATCCAATTGGGCCTAAAACCGCATCCATAAAGTCCAATTATGACTTAATGGACCTTAATTATTTAATTGGGCCTAATGGGCCAAAATTGATTTCTGGGCTTATGGGGTAACTCCCGGATTGGATTTGGTTGTTCGGTTTGACCCGAGTTGACCAAAAGTCCACGCCTTATAGAAATTAATTAAAAGCCCATTGGACTTTAATTAAATAAACATTAGATGTTAATCGGGCTTTGAGACCCGTTGCGATTAATTTGGAATTTAAGTCGTAAAGGTTCGTTAATAAAAGTGTAATATTTAATTTGGAATTAAATAGTGAATTAGAATTAAATGCGTATTAAATTGGATTTAATTATGTAGTTTAATTTAATTCAAGAATTCGTACTTTGAGTACTTATTCGCAAAACGAGTTTGACTCGAGCAAAAATCAAATCGTTGTTTGAACATTGGATGATCACTAATTATCAGATTAATTAATTGGATTAGATTGATTGATAACATACTTGTATGAATACATGGTTGCGATGCATGAATAATGTATATCGGATGGATATTAGTCGGGTGAACAATTTTGGAAATTGTAATAAATTTGATTTATTAATTGGACATGCGTGTCCAGCCTTATCACCTCTATACTCTTTGTATTCTCTTCTCACCTATTCCCCTCAATGTAAATGAGGTTTCTTTAGAAGTGTAGTGTAACGGGTAGAAGTAATACCAGTGCTAGCTGGAGAGAGAAAATGAGAGATTTGATCTAGGATCAATGTAAAGTATCCATCCGCATATCATCATTATTTTATTTCATATACGCTTTATTATGTGTTTAGAATGCATGTTTAAGGGTGTATGATGATGAGACCTTAACAAAGATAATAAATTGGTTGCCAATTTGCACGCGAAAAACCCTCGCTCAATATCAAGTGTTTTTCCTTCCATTGAGTGATTCTCACTCAAGATCCGAGATTGACATTGGGTTGTTGGCCAAAGTCAAGCCCTTTGTCCGTCGAAGATGTGTTTGAATCACGAGAGCTTTGTTCCATATCGGTGTCTTGTCCAAGTTGTGGTTTGTTGGCCAAAGTCAAGACCACTTCTTGTCCATCGACATTGATTACGAAGCTTTCCATGGTCAATGGGTCACACTTGACTGGGATCACTAGGTTTGTTGTGCCAAAGCCAAGGCTCTTTCTCGGGAGGTTTCGGATGAGGAGATTAAGGCTGTCCTGTTCAGGTTGAAGGACAATAAAGCTCCAGGTCCATATGGGTTTAATTCGGGTTTCTTTAAGAAGTGTTGGAATATTGTGGGGAATGATGTCCTATGTGCTATTCACTCATTATTTTCTTCTGGGCGTCTTTTGAGGCAGGTTAATGCTACATCCATTGCTCTGATTCCTAAGATCCCTAATCCTTCCCGAGTTAAGGATTATAGGCCTATTTCTTGTTGTAATACTATTTACAAGTGCATTGCTAAGCTTATTGCGAATAGAATCAAGGTTATCCTCCCATCAGTGATCAGTCATAATCATCTGCTTTTGTCGCTGGAAGGCGTATCAGCGACAATATTCTTTTGTGTCAGGAATTGGTTCGGAATTATCACCGAATGGCAGTTCCCCGATATGTGCTCTTAAGATTGACTTGATGAAAGCTTATGACACTGTTCGTTGGGATTTTTTGGTTGAGGTTCTGCGGACTGTTGGTATTCCAGAGAGGATGGTGGTTTGGATTCAGGAGTGTATGACTACTACTAGATTCTCTGTTTCTATTAATGGAGAGCTGCATGGTTTCTTCTCTGGGGGTCGTGGGTTGCGACAAGGTGATCCTATGTCTCCTTATCTATTTGTTTTGGCTATGGAAGTTTTGTCAGGTCTTCTTCGTAATATGGCTACTAATCCGGGTTTCCAGTTCCACTGGCGGTGTTCTAAGGACCGTCTTACTCATCATGCTTTGCGGATGACCTTATGATTTTTTGTAAAGCAGATGCATCCTCTGTTTCCTTGATCAAAGATTGTCTTGGGCAGTTCAGTGGTTTATCAGGTTTAATCCCGAATCCAGCTAAAAGTCATTTCTTCTCCTCTGGTATCTCTTCTACTCTGCAAGGCCAGCTGCATGATGTGTTAGGGTTCCAGGTAGGGATTCTTCCTATTCGGTATTTGGGTGTCCCTTTGATCTCTACTAAACTTAGGGCCTCTGATTGTGCTTCTCTTGTGGATCGTATTGTTATGCGTGCTAAAAGTTGGAGTTGTAAGTTTCTCTCTTACGCAGGTCGGCTTCAGCTTATTAAGTCTGTTTTGTTCTCCATTCAAGTTTATTGGTCTTCTTTATTTATTCTTCCTAAGTCTGTGGTTAGGAAGGTGGAGACGATCCTGCGTTCCTTCCTTTGGAAGGTAGTGCACTTACCTCTTCTGGGGCAAGGGTAGCTTGGAGCAAAATTTGTTTACCTCTAAAGGAGGGGGGCTGGGTATTAAGAGTCTGGATTCTTGGAATAGAGCAGCTATTGTCAAGCATATCTGGTTTCTCTGTTCTGGCCAGGTTTCCTCTTGGTCAATTTGGGTTTACTCTTATTTGTTGAGGGGGAGAAGTTTTTGGGAGATCCATTGTCCTTCTGACTGCTCTTGGAGTTGGCGTAAGATTTTGGAGCTTCGTTCTTGGTCCCGTCGGCGGATGAGAGTGATGATTGGAATGGTGAGAAGACTTTATTGTGGTTTGATTATTGGCATCCTCTAGGCCCGATTATGGACACGTTGGCGAGAGAGTGATTTATGATTCTGGCTTGGATAGAATGGCCACAGTTGCTTCCATTATCTCGGATTCTGCTTGGCATTGGCCCCCTTCTAGATCTGCTGCTCTTGTAGATTTGGCTCAGTCTCATCTACCGTCTCCTTCTAGTTTGAGGGAGGATGTGCTGGTTTGGGAGGACGATAGAAATGGAAGATTTTCTGTGGATAGTGCCTGGAATGCTATGAGGTCAAGGAGACCCGAGATGCCTTGGTCTCGAGTTGTTTGGTTCCATAAAGCTATTCCCCGCCATTCCTTTCTTCTTTGGATGACTATTCAGGGAGGCCTTTGTACTCATGATAGTCTGATGAGATTTGGCATCTCCGCTTGTTCGCGGTGTATTCTTTGTGGTTGTTCGAGTGAGGACATTGATCATCTTTTCTTCCAGTGCCTCTTTTCTTCGAGGGTCTGGTTGTCTGTGCTAGCCATGTGTGGGTTAGATTGGAGTCGCCGAGATTGGTGTCAGACTGTTGAGTGGTTATGTCAGTTCTCTGGTGCCTCTTTATGTCATCTTCTGGTTCGTCTGTCTTTTGCAGCGCGTCAGTCTACCATATTTGGAGGGAGAGGAATGCTCGCACTCATGATATGCCTCTTCGGCCTGTTTCTGCTCTTCTTTATGATATTGTTTTTGATGTTCGGAATCGTGTTAGCTTTTTACGTAAGGTGAATCCATCTTATGACAATAAATGCTTCACCTTTCATGGCACTGCCCGATGACATCTTTTGTTGATCTTTTGTACCGGTTGGCTTTCTTCTGGAGGGCATGTCCTCTCTAGTGCTTGGGGCTGCCCCTTTGATCTTTTGCTTGTAGCCTTTCAGCTTTTCTTCTAGAAGGGCCTTGTCCTCTCTAGTTGCCTGGGGTATGCCCCTTTGCTCTTTGTATTGTTTCTTTGGTTATAATACTTACTTTATCCACACAAAAAAAAGCCAATGCTTAGTTGATTCAGAGGAAAAAGGTTAGGTGATACATTGGATGTATTGGCATATATAAGATATATGTTTAGGATTTGGATATCCGCCTACTGGATCTAGGAATTGGATGGGATCCAATTGATCTTCGAGATCTACCTAGTTAATTATCATACCATTTGTTGGCCAAAGTCAAGATTGTGTGATATTTAACGGGATCCTAGCCCACTAGGAAACACGGTTTCCCGAGTACTCGACAGAGGGTTAGAGGCTCGCCGAAAAATAGTGGAGGCAAGAATTGAATTTGCAATACTCGTTCAATTACTCGCCATACGCGCTCATTCAAATTATTTCGTCGTTAGATTAAATGTTAGTTGGACTAATATTTAAATTGTGTGTTTTATAAACAGTTGGACTGTATTATATTTGATTATATATAATTGGATTATATTAATCATATATTTGAATTAATTAATTTCAGTTTACAGTTGATTTTATAGTTGGACTATAGTAATCAATGTAATTGAGGTTAATTAATTTATATATATTTGATTATATAGTTGGACTATTATAATCATTATAATAAATAGTACCACAAATCGTTGATTATATAGTTTGACTATTAGAATCAAGATATAAAATGAAAGATTAATGTTTAAGACATAATCCTGGGCGAAAATGTATTTAAACGGTTTTATTTTTCAAATTGGGAATAAATTTCAGGATGGTCCTGGAAAAATAATAAATTATTTTATTTGATAAAATAACGTATTATGCCTAAGCCTGGAGTTAAGCAAATAGTAGAGCATAATCTTTGGAAGATCATGTAATGATAACTTAAGTGCTTAATCCATTATGTTTGTCATAATTATGTTCACAGCAAGTATTAAAATTGGATTTTAGATACTTAGTGTGGTACATAAAATATATATATTGATGTTCAGAATCTATTTTGAACAGGATACTGACTTCAATTGAGATTTATTGTGAATTGAAAACGGGACGAAAGTCGCTGTTTTAACCGTAGATATCTGAATTTAGGAACTACCTTCGGTTAGTACTTAAATTTAGAAACTGTTATAATGTAGCTAGTTTGACTAGAAATATTATCTCTATATCGCGTATAACCCGCTGCGGGTGTACCTTTATATTCTAGAACACTAAAGTGTTTCAATTATATAAAGAATGATATTGAGATAAACCATTAGATGTGAATAACAGAATTTATATTTTGAATATAAATGATATCTCAATTATATAACATGACAAATAAATAGCTCAAATTGATTTGATCAGTTAAGAAACTTAATTGTGGCATAGTTGTCAGGGACACTACTAAACAAGAATCGTATATCCGCACTTTTGAAGAGCGGGTACTAGGACTGATTGATTCCATTCAAATAAAGTCTACGAATCTAGTCTATTTGGGCAAAGTGCCTAAAACACTATTTACTTGGTAAAAGTAAATGCCACCGATCTGTTAGCCCTACTTCATAGTGAAGCAAGTGGGCCCATGTCTAGCTAGGCTAGATATGGATATGAATAAATTTTTCGTGACCTGTACGGATGTGGCATCGCGTATAGTTATGTGTTTCTTTTGAAACACAAATCGGAAACTTTTAGAGTTTCGACACGAAATAGAAAAATAGATCGGCTAAAGTATTAAACCGTCATGGTAAGACTGTAATGGAAAATACTTAAGCAATAAGTTTCTAGTTTTTATGAAATAGTATAGTATTCTTTCAAATAAGGACTCCTCCCGGAATACGTCAGTTTGACGGTGTGTCCGAACGGATTAACCGAATTTTGTTAGACATAATAAGGTTAATCACGAGTCGCTCTGAGCTACCATTTCCTTCAACGGATAGCTTTAAACAGTGCAAGAACTTATTTTGAATAAGGTTCCATAATAATCTGTTTGACAGATATCATATTAGATATGAACGGGAAAGAAACCGTGTTTCTCATTCCTGGTAATTGGGTATGCTAGGCATATGTTTGGATGATACCAAACTAAAACCCAAATAGGATAAGTGTCAAATGTAGGTTATCCTAGGGATACCATAAGTATTGTACTTATACATCTCACAAGAGAACAATTAGATTGTTACTCACCATACCCATACGGTTTTCCTGAAAGGAATACCGATATGCAGTGGTAAGTGGGAGGATAGTATAACTCGATGGAAATCGGAGTAATAGTTTCAAGGCACTGAATCTTAATGGAACATAATAGTTCATCCAGGATGAAACTATTACCATTAATATTCGAATACATAAGAACCGCGTAGGTCGGAGAAGTCAGAAAACAACCTGGGGTATGGGTTTCTGATCTCATCTCATAAGATGTCTATCTTATTGAGGAATACCAACTGGCTACGTATAAGGAAGTGATACTAGGTATCGACTCCCTTATTATGGCAAAGTGCTATATAATCCGAAATGGATTCCATGTATATCAACCAGTTTGGATACTAGTTGATGTACCACAAGGCATTGTGCCTATTGGTACTATATGTCTTCTAGGAAGATACATGGATGACAACATACCAACGTATAAAGCTAGGCTTTAACAGAAGGTATCATTATCAACATTGTGTTGATTACGATTCAACTTTTACCTTTGCCACGGTAAATCCATTTGGATAATGCAGATTATTCGATCCATGATTGGATTGAAGCAAGCATTAGGTTCTTGGAATTATCGTTTGATATAATCATAATGATGTATAATTTAATTCAAAACGAAAATAATTCTAGTGTATATATAAAAAGGTTAGTGGGAGCGCACTGATAGTGGCTGTCCTATAAAATAATGATAATACGTCATTTCTTGGAAATGATATTCCCATAAATAAATATCGGCGAAAGCTTGGCTTTCGCAATACTCTCCTAGAAACCGTACATTGAAAAATGTCGAGACCTGGTGTATCATACGCTTTGAGCATATGGATTCACAAACAGGCCATCCGAGTGATAATCACTGGATTGATGTTAAGAACATCCGTTAGTATCTTAGAGAACTAAGGATGCTGTCTTAGTCTATGGAGAAGGAGAACTTGAAGTGACTGGGGTCACTGTAGCAAGTTTCCTATAACCGATAAAGACGACTAAAAGTCGCAAACGGTAATATATAGTTTGAATAACGGTACAGTGAGCTGGAAATCTTCCAAGTAAGATACTGTTACCGAATAAACAACAAAATGCGGGTTGTTGCTGCAGCTGAAGCAGCAATAGAAGTCATTTGGGTCGATACAAATCTAATTAGATTAGATATAGTTCTGTTAGCAGCTGAGCTAGGCGTCAGCACAGGCTAAAGAATAATGGTCTCATCAACGATCCAGATACATACTTAGATACTCATCTGATTCATTCGGATCATATATCGTGGCGATGTGATGATCGAATAAATCGCATCAAGATGATAATCATGCAAATCCGCTGACGAATGCATTTCTCAGCAGTTTGAGCCAACCGTACATAGTTCGGTGTGTAGGACACTTGAGTGACTGGCTATTTGCCAAGTGGGAGATTGTTGGACAAAATGACCCATAGCGTCACTATTTGCACAGATCATTGTGTTGTTGTAGCAAATTAACTATGTGACAAGGAAATTGCACTCTCATCATTTGTGATTAGATCACCATAGATATATAAATGAAGAGAGGTCCCTATGATTAGTTCCTGGACTGAGAATGATATGAGACAGTATCAGTCCCCGAAGGTTTAATCATTAAATATCCCTAGCCGGAGATTATCGAGACTGGACATCGATAATGCGGAATAGGCTAGTATTGCAAATTGTGTGCGTTGTGAGGGCACAACGGCATAGTTCTCATATATATAAGTATCGGATACTTATGCAAGTGCGATAGGAGATCGTGTTTCACTGATGGTACGGGAAACAGCTTCGCTCTGGATAGACCCCTCGGAATCCCATTGGTATTATGACTATGTGTCTATGGGAGGCCGAAATCAAGGTAGGTGTGTATAGTCTTAACCTGAGACTTACATCGCTAATACTTGCGATAATCGGTAGACTTTGGTCTTGGTGGTACAGGGCTTTAACCGGTTCTGCGTACACACACTTCTGGGTTATCAGAGAGTCGTAGTGTATTGGGTGTGATGTCAAGACGGAAGTATCACTCCAGTCATAGTGGAGATGATGTCACGCAGGATACGGTATTAGTGCTCTTAAGTGCGGCCGGCCGCCATCGGGATATTATGACAAGGTCATGTATATCCGATTATAGAGACTAGTTACCAGACATCCGACATGTGCTTCGGACGGGGCAGACACTTCCAGCCCCAGCCCTAGCACGTGACTATCCGATACTGGGCTGATATACGCAATACTACGGTATACTACGCTTGATACAGATCTATATATTCCTGTAAGAATATTTCTGGAGAATTGGGTAGGCATGGCGCTTTGCTAGAAGCCAACCTTGTCTTGTAAATCGGTATAAACGTAGTACGACGGTACTTACGTGTTCGGATAGTCCGACGACCGTATTATTGCCAACATATCCGGAGATCTCATGGGTCACTTCCCGAAGATTCACCGATGACGTATAACTCGCACTTAATTAATCTGGGATTAATTAGAAGATTAGAAGAGAGGAGAAAATTAATCTGGGATTAATCACGGAGATATTTTATCTGGGATAAAATATTAATTAAAGAGAGAGAAGATTAATTTGGAATTAATCGATAAAATAATATATTTGATATATTATTAGAATTGGATTTCGACGCGGAATTAAAATTGGATTTTAATTCGGGCGAACGAATTAATTAGAATTAATTCGTTAGCGACGTGAATAGTGATTTCGCTAGGCGTAATCGTTTAAATACGTCGCAACGGAAAATTCGTTAATTTGGAATTAGCGAACCCGAGCCCGAGCGTGTTTGCGAGCGCATTCGTATTTCGAATTCGAGTGCGGCACGCAAGTCACGTCAAGCGTCAAATCACTAGTCGCACATCAAGCGTCAAACACATGTCACTTTGAGTGATGTGACATTTGAGTGATTGATGTGACATTTGAATGATTGATGTGGTAGTTGAAAGCATTTAATAGCTTTGCTTTATGCTTTTTGACTTTTGTTTTTGAAATTGAAAAAATGGTAATTGGTTTATTTTGGTTGAAATTTCTTCTAAATATATAACCAATACACTTTTTTTAATTTAACTCTCTCTCCTCTCATTCACGTTTTTACGTGAAACCTTTCCCTCTCTTTCTCTCATTCTTCCTCTCACGGTTTGGAACCGATTTCTTCCTCAAAATTTATGGTTTGACCGAATGAAGAAGAGAAGCAAGGAAGATGATAAGTGCTAGCACACCATAGGGTTATTCAAAGGTGATAAGGAAGTGAGTTTGTGAGCTGGGATCATCTTTGGAAAGCTTGAAGCTTGGAGTCAATGGAGTCTCACATGGCCGATTCTTGGAGGAACTTTGGAGGCCAAAACCGAGCAGCCCCTTGGCTCAAAAGCTTACTGCCGAGCTTCATGGAGGACGAAAATGAGTTTTTGTTCTTCGCATCTCAAACCGTTCAATGTGAGTATGTATTCCGCCTTACTTCTTTGATGTGTTCATGCGAATTTTGTGCTTGATTTCATGATCTTGGGACCTAATTAGAAACTCAACATGGTGGGTCATTCTCTGTTTGGTTCCTCTACTGGGTCTGCTTTAGGTGTGGTTTCGGGTGATTTTTTAGACCGGTCTTCTGTTCTGATCGGTCTAACCCGAGTG
>SKCR01036635.1:0-51219 GCA_019454045.1 Zanthoxylum bungeanum
TTTTATTTTCATAATTTGATTATTGGAATATTAAATAAATATGTTTATTTAATTAATCCGAGAAAAAAATTTGAAATCGGAAAATATGATTTTCCACCTTTGAGGAATGATTGCAGCATGAAGGCATATGTGGCATTTGGTGCCTCGGGTATCCATAGCACGATCGGCGAACGAGTTGACGTGGCGTTTGGTGCCTCAAGGTAATCATAACACATATGGACGGTTAGTGGCTTCGGTACTGCGGTACCTCTGGGTTTGCATAGCATGGGAAGGATAGTTCCCCATGGCAATTGTCGTCCAGTGTTTGAGGTACATAGTACGGGGAAGGCCCACGGCCCTCCTTGGCATTTGTAGCCTCGGAAGTTATATAGCACGAGAAATGCCCCCATGGCGTTAGCCATCCCATTTCAGATCCGTAAGAGCATAGCACGGGGAATGCCTGATGGTCTATGTTGTGTTTGCAGACTCGGGGCCTGCCTAGCATGGGAAAAATCTCATGGCGTTGGCCGCCCCCTTGATTCGTAGCTCGGTTCTCTGGGACGTTAAACTATAAGGTTCAAAATTATTATTTTGGGTGGCGTATCTCAGGCTCCCTTATTAATTCTTTTGGGTCTGCACGGGGTATGTGATATATCACCATCATTTTGTCTGTCTTGTTTATATCTTGGTTTTATTTTTGGTGGATGACTTGAAATGGGACGCCATTTCCAGTCTCCATGGTGATTTTTGAAGGTCGAAAATCTCTCCTTACGGTTGTCTTGGAAAGGAGTTTAATAGCTCGGGGCTGCATTAGTTCCACCGAGGCCATGATTGATGGCACAATGAGGGTACATTCCAATGTGGCCAGTTTGTTTAATGGATTGTGGCTACATTCGTTCCACCGAGGCCATGTTGGTGGCACAAGAAGGGTACATTCCTTTTTGTCCAGTTTTGCTTGATTGGCTCAGGATCGAGTTATGTCCCACTGAGGCCTTATTATATTCTTTGGCATGGGGTTGGAGTTTCTCCCCAATGTCCAAGTGTGGATGGCACAAGGAGTGAGCATTCCCTTGTGGTCAAGTTATTGCATTGGCTCGGGGCTGGGTTACGTCCCATCGAGGCCCTGTTGTTGTGTGTTGGCATAATGAGAGGACATTCTCTTGCGGCCAAATGACTTAGATGGCTTGGGTCGGTCTTTTCCCCAAGGCCTCTCTTTGTCAGATCAGTTCGGGGCCGGGTTACGTCCCGCTAAGGCCCTTTTACTGTCTGATAGCCTGAGGTGAGCTTTCCCTCATGACCTATATTTTATTTTCCAGGTCTTTGCAGATCATCCTCTTCTGAGATCGCAGCATGTCAAGAGCATGAACCAGCCCGAGGAGGCACAAGATGAGTTTCTTCAAGTTCAAGTAGAGAAACCAGTGAACGGACAAGTCAGAGTTAGCTCAGATCAATATTTTTAGTCAGAGAGGGCCTAGTGGAAGAGATGGCCAAGCTATGGATCAGAAGCAGAGGTGCTAGATCTGGATTGTGAGCCTGGTGTGGATCTTCGCATGGAGCACCGAGGCTTGCGGCCGAGGAACTCGCTCTGAGGTGGGGTAGATTTTGAATTCTAGACTTAATCAAGGTTGAACACCAGCGTAAAAAGGCATCATACCATTATAGTTACCGGTACCAACTCGTAGACTCGTTGATACCGAGAATTAAGGGACAAATGTTGATGGTGATATCAAGACCCGAGAAGAGCCAAATTATGAAAAATGGTATTAAGGGGATTTCACTTGCCAAGATGGGGCCCAAGATCTTTACAAGGATAAGACTCTGGGCTCGGGGGTGTCTGACCCGACCAATGGATTAGATTCAGCTACATTTGGATACCGACCCAGAAACATAGGGAATCAGCTGAAACACGGTCACATACATCTGAGGAATGTGATCACTAGAAGATACAAGTTAGAAGAAAGTCATAACAGTTCGGACTGTCATCGAGGGAAGCTATTTCTAAATATTTATACATGAAAAGGGTGTTAGTGCAGGCTTGACCTTTTTGAAGAGAATATGGGGGAAGTAAAGGTTTCTCTTCCGACCTGACCTTATGGTAGATGCAAGGAAGAGTTTCGTTTGTTTCGACATACCGACTCGAGGATATGGGTCGGGGATGTTGTCTAATACTCTTAGACGGTGGTTTGGGCTTCCTAATGATTAATGTGATAGAAGTAGGCCAGCAGATGATGGGACGGAGCAGGGCTGCGAGATTATTGACTGACACACGCAACCGCATAGGAGTGGTTGGAATACAGGCTGGCACATGGGAAGAGTGTGTAATAATTATCAGGAATGGGTAACTTAATGAAGTTCAGATGGCAGGTAGTAGATGTGTCAGGCGGCTGGGCTATTATCCGTAGCGTGATTGGGGAAGAGAGCCTAGGCAATAATGGCTTAGCAACGTGACTGACGTCACGAGTTGGTGTAATAGTAGAATTTGACCTAGTATATAAGGAGATGGAGAACTCATTGTAAGAGGTTGGCTAATTTTATTCCGCACATAACTTGTAAAAAAAAGAGCAAAAAGCTTAAGTGTAAGCGAGAGCTAGTGCAGATCGGTCAAACCCGAACACTTAATAAAGATTTTATTTCCCTTGCACCCGTAGACGTAGGTTGGATCTATTCCACCGAATCACGTTAAACCATTTGTCTTGTCTGTTGTTTCTATCTTTTGCCAAGTTTACATTTGGTTCCCAACAAACCAAATAAATTCATAATTGAGAGAGGTTTGTTCGAGAAGTGATTTTCTCAAATTAGTCCTGAAACGAAAAACAGCCGCCAATAAAATATAAAATCAATTGTCAATGAGTTTTGAGATATCAAAGAACGAACGTGAGTTCTTTTTTGATATAGGAGCTGGTTTGGGGGTTGTATTTGATATATTGTTTTGCTTTAATGTTTGAAAATTCTGTACTGGTGGGGTTATTTTGCTTCTTCTTTGATATAATTTTTTCCCTTTATATTTCGCATATTATTTAATTTCAAATTTTAAGTTCCTCAATTTGTTATCATAGAGTATTGACACTAACCTATATTGTTTTATTTATTTTTTAATAATTTAATAATTTATTATTTTTAATAACTTAAAAGTTCTCGATTATAATTTGGCCCTCGTATAACTGGACTCATGGTTCCGCCTCTGGTGTCAAACTAATAACTAAATAATAATAATAGAAAAAGAATAACATCTATTTAATTACATAAATAAGAAATAAATGTAAAAAAAAAAATAGGTATTAGATCAGATATCACATATCCACTATCTGTTAATAAATTTTCATTTTTTTTAATTTTTTAATTATTTCAATCGGTATTGGATATCCATACAGATACGAAGATCGATTATAATTTATTTTTTCGATTATATATAGGTATCAATATATATATATATGGATTTTTTTCGATGTTCATTTGAAGATTGAAATCAATGCCATGAAAAACAACATTATTTGTGAATAATAAAACTCAAAAATATTTATCAAAATTGGGGGAAAAATAAGAAGAAAGATATAAGAAGCTAGCAACAATTTAATGATCATAAAAAGCTTTATAATTCATTTTTGTAGCATATATACACTCCAAAAAGTCCACATAAATTCCCTTGAATTCCCTCTCTTAATTATTTGGTCAAAATCCCTTCATTATTTCTTAATATTCCCTTGATCACTAATTAGTTTGTCAACCCCAATTATTTCTTTTTCCGGATTTTATCTAAGGAGCAATGTCCACATACTCCTTCAGATAGAGAGCGTATGGGTAGGATCCCTTATGCTTCAGCAATAGGATCGATCATGTACGCCATGCTATGTACAAGACCTTATGTCTCTTATGCTCTTAGCATAACGAGCAGGTATCAGACAAATCCTGATGAGCAACACTAGGCAGCTGTCAAAACAATCCTCAAGTATCTGAGAAGAACTAAGGATGTGTTTTTGACATACGTAGATTGTTCTGAGATGAAAGTCATTGGTTACTGTGATGCGAGCTTTCAGACCGATAGGGATGACAGCAGATCACAAACAGAATATCTGTTTACTTTGAATGGCGGAGCTGTCAGTTGGAAAAGCTCAAAGCAGTCAACTACAGCGGACTCCACCACTGAAGCCGAGTATATTGCAGCATCTGAGGCAGCTAAAGAAGCAGTATGGATAAAGAAGTTCATCACGGAGCTGGAAGTGCTTCCCACGATAAAGAATGGCGTCACGATGTACTGTGACAACACGGGCGCCATTGCTCAATCAAAGGAACCAAGGTCCCACCAGAAATCAAAGCATGTACTCAGGCGATTTCATCTCATCAGGGAGATTGTTGAGAGAAAAGAAGTTATTATAGAGAAAATACCCACAGAAGATAATCTTGTAGATTCTCTGACTAAAGGGCTGACTCAACAAAAGCATGATAGGCACACCCGAAAGGATGGTGTCCAGATTCATACTAGTTGGCTATAATGCAAGTGGGAGATTATAAGGGATATGCCTTATACCGAACTTATGGATGGGTTATATGTACATGTATTTGTAATATTTTTCATTAATTAATAAAATGAAAATCTTTATTATACGTGTCTTACATAAATTATATGAATCATCAAACAATGTAATAAAGCCCTTGGAGTAATAAGATGATGGCTTCCACGCCTTATGAGAATCATTACTCTCAAATGTTCCTAGTCATAGTTTTGTGAATAATCTGGGCGTTCACAAAGCGGAGAGACTAGCATGATGATATGATCTGCCCTTAAGTGGGGTAGCCGATATCATAGGCTACTAGCGGAGATCCGTCCTCTTGGTGTATCACATGGATGCATGAGTTGCTCGTGTCCATCGAACTGACCGCCAAAAGTTTTCATATGGAGTGTTTATCCCATGTGTCTGTGAGAACTTTCATGTATTGATTGTATGACTAGTCCTTAGACTTGAGGTCTTTACAATCTTATGTGTGGATCAAATAACTTTGACATTCTCCTTCCCCGGTTCAAAAGATCCGGTCATAAGGGTATGATTAGGTCATTTATTGAAACACATGAAGTTTATAAAGATACAACAGAGAATCGCCACTCTCTCGGATAATATTTTCTTATAAGAGTAGTATTCCAGTTTGCGGGTTGATATGTGTGATCAGTGCTTGAGACTGTGGCCGCAGCGGAAGAATCATGTGAGATTCTTGGGTTAGCACGATTCATGACACTATCAGCATCATACCTTTGACCATATGGGTAGACAATTTTCATACCCTAGGTCAAACGGTGGGGATACCACTACAAGACATTACAGTTTTAGCGGCGGAATTTAGCGACGGAATATTTCGTTTCAAAATTTAACGACGAAATAGAGAAGGAATTGAAACAGATAATGAAATTAGGGACGGAATTTAGCGACAAAAAAAATTCCATCCCTAAATTAGAAACGGAAACGAAAATCCGTCGCTAATTAGAGACGGATTACTATTCTGTCGCTAATTTTGTTTAGAAACAGATTTTTTTCGTCGCTAATTAGAAACGGAATTCAAATTTCATCTCTAATTAGAAACGGAATTCAAATTCCGTCACTAATTAGAAACGGAATTTCTATTCCGCCGTTAATTTTAAAATTTTATTTTTATTTTAATTTTTTTTGTTAATTAGAAACATAATTGTTCCGTCGCTAATTAGAAATGGAATTCAAATTCCGTCGCTAATTAGAAATGGAATTCAAATTCCGTCACTAATTAGAAATGAAATTTCTATTATGTCGCTAATTTTAAATTTTATTTTTATTTTTATTTTTTTTGTTATTTAGAAACGGAATTGTTCCGTAGCTAATTAGAAACAGAATTTCAATTTCGTAGCTAATGTTAAATTTTTATTTTTATTTTTGTTTTTTTGTTACGTAGAAACAGAATTGTTCCGTCGCTAATTAGAAACGGAATTTCCATTTCGTCGCTAATTAGAAACGGAATTTAAATTTCGTCGCTAATTAGAAACGGAATTTAAATTCCGTCGCTAATTTGAAATTTTATTTTTATTTTTATTTTAATAATAATTTAAAATATATACTGCCATACCGTATACATGGAAAAAAAAACAATTAGTAATCCCTTTCACTATTCTTATTAATATCAAAATCTATTATGCACAATTTAAAAAAATAATAATTTAAAAAGTATATTTCCATATACATATTTATGAAAAAAACAATCAAACAAAACAAATATTAATCACTTTTAGTATTATAATTGAAATCAAAATCTATATATTCCGTCGACTACAATACATTGTGTATCGCATTTTGCCTCTAGCAGTATACTAATAATTAAGTATTCTAAATTCAAGCCTAAACACATGAGATCTAACAACTTAGTAACAATTGCTAGTTATTTATTTAAACACACAATAAATATATCAATATATTTAATTCTAGACACTGGAATACACAACAAATATATCAATTGCTAGTTTCAAAATTGGTTTATTGTATTTTCCTCAAAATATTCTCACTAATGTTAACAAAAAATTAACATTAGCTACGGAATTGAAATTCCGTCGCTAATTAGAAACGGAATTTCAATTTCGTAGCTAATCTTAAATTTTATTTTTATTTTAATTTTTTTGTTAATTAGAAACGGAATTTTTCTGTCGCTAATTAGAAACGGAATTTCAATTCCGTTTCTAATCTTAAATTTTTATTTTTATTTTAAATTATTTTGTTAATTAGAAACGGAATTTTTCCGTCGCTAATTAGAAACGGAATTTCAATTTCGTAGCTAATTTTTAATTTTTATTGATAATTAGAAACGAAATTATTTCGTTTCCATTCTGTCGCTAATTTTTAAAATTTTCAATCCCCCCGAAATTTATTCCTTTCGGCGCCACTTTATTTTTTTAAAAAAATAGAGACGGATTTTTCGTCGCTAAATAGAAATAGAATATCTATTCCGTCGCTAATTTTCGTCAAATTTCAAAAAATTTCCCGCCTTGTGAAAATTTCAAATGTCTACAAAATTTACAAATCTTCCCACTTCTCTTATTTTTTTCCTTTATATATAAATCATAATCTTTTTAACTATCAACTCCAATACACCATCCAAAATTTTCTTACTCAATTTCATATACCATCAAATTTTTTCATACCTCAACTCTCATTATCAATCTCTTATTTTTCTTATCCCCTCTTTTAAAATTTCTTAAGAAACAAACGGTGGACATTTCATAAATGGATGGTGGTGTGTCGAAGCTCGCGGTGGACATTACGGTATCTTGATAATTGAAGATGTATATATAACAATTAAAAAAATCCACTTTTTAAATTTTATACCATTCAAAATTTTTAAAATTTTCCCTTATCTAAAATTTAAAAATTTCATATCTCTACAATTTATAAATTTTTCATATCTATATAATTATAAAATTTCACACCTCTCTAAAATTTTAAAAAAAAATTCCTTTCTAAAATTTTAAAATTTTTCTTTTCTAAAATTTTAAATTTTTTTCATTTCTAAAATTTTAAAAGTTTCATATATTTTTAAAATTTTAAATTTTCCGCCTCTCTAAAATTTTAAAATTTTAAATTTTTAAATTTGTTTTCAAAAAACATTTATAACTACGGAATAGCTACGAAAATATTCCGTCGCTAAAAATTTTTGAAATTTTAAACTTACCGCCTCTCTAAAATTTTAAAATTTTAGTTTTTAATTTTTTTTTTTCAAAAAAAATTATAGCTACGGAATAACTACAGAAATATTCCGTCGCTAAATAGAAACAGAATTTCCGTCCCTATTTAGCGACGGATGGAAATTATGTCTCTAAATAGAAACATAATTTTTCGTTGCTATTTAGCGACGAAATACTAACCGTCGCTAATTAGCGACGGAAATTACGTCGCTATATAGAGATGGAATATTTCCGTCGCTATTTTTTTTTTGCGACCAACAAAATAGAGACGAAATTTTTCCGTCGCTATTCCGTTGCTAATGGTCAATTAGCGACGAATTAGCTACGGATTTTTCCGTCGCTATTTGGCAGTTTTCTTGTAGTGTACAGTGAGGCGAGGGACCGTATCATATGTAAATCGCATACAGAATGGGTATATATATATTTCCTTCTCATTTGGGGTCTTGGCATGTTGCTAGATGTTAACCTTGGTCATTGAAATCGAACGACCATTTAATCAGAGGTTAATTTATGTTCGATTAAATTATCACGATTCATTTCATGTCCAACTTGAGGGGAACCCAAAAGGTCACACACAACAAAGTCGAAATCAATGGTTAACAGTGCACAGTACAAATTTAACAGCATATATGATTGTTGTAGGAATTGTTCATAAATGGTTCAATGTGTTTAATTATAGAACATATCATTTATGAGGTTCCAAAGTGGCTTAAGGATTGGTGAATGACGATAGGGGCACTTTGGGAATTGGCAAAATGAATAAGAAAAAAAATATGCGTTTTTTATTATTATTATTTTTTATTTGTTTTGAATTCCAATTCGGCCCAAACTCTTATTAGGGTTTTATAATCTCATTAAACCACTATATTAAGATCCAATGGCTAAGATTTAATTAACATTTATCCCACATCGGATTCTTAATTAATTTTTTTTTGTCTTTGGAGTACCTATATAAACCCAAAGAATTCTTTACAAATTTTTACACCAAAACCTTTCATATATTGAGTTTATATAAGTGAGCAACTCTAAAGTTTAAGAGTAAGCCACTGATTTTGAGGATCCTTAAGTCTAATTGACTAGATAAATCTCCAGTTAAAAGTTTTGAGGTATTTGCCTAGGCTAGCACCAAGGGCAAAATACCTGTGCACTCAAGGCGTAGTCTTGCCGTTGAGTTTTGGCTTGGGTGTGTGAACCTTTGGAGGCCACACACTTGGGTGGCTCTTTGGAACGTGGAAGAGCTTGCTGAGTTCGAGAAAAGCTTGTAGATTGGAGGGAGGACTGGAGGAGTCTTCGGTTCAAGTAAGTCTTTTTTTTCTTTATTTTTAATTAGAGTTCTTATGATAGTTAATATGTTTAAGTTTATGTTCTTTGCATGTTTTATGAGTTTTTATGCTTAGAATATATAGTAACATGCATAGGCTTGTAGAATAATCAAAACAAATGGGTCTTGGGCAAATGGATAGCGGCATCATAATTTTCAATTTTCTTCTGCGCACTCGCGGCCGCTTCCCAACAACCGCTGCTATACCTAGAGTCATGGTATTTTCACGGTAAAATGGACAAATTATCTAATAATTTTGCAAAATAGAAGTGAAAATAGTCATTAATAAAGAATACAATCAACTAGACATGCACACAAACCGCAACCGAACCGTTGACCAACCAATTCTTAAATCATTGACCGGCCAACCAAATCATAACCAAATCGGTCTGGTTCGGTTACGGTTGAATTGAAAATCAACCGCTGGTTTTGGCAATATATTCGATTGAAGCTTGAAACAGTTATGATTTCAACCGTTAGCCATTATGGGTTTATTGAAAAGAGCCATTAGGCTCAATTTTGAGCCTAATAACTCTTTTATTTTTTTTAAATAGTATTCATAATATAAAATGATAAAAAAAATTCTCTAAATTGCCTCTCCTACACAACTATATTTTGGGGCATTTTAGGCATCACAAAAAATCAAAAAAAAAATTATAAATACCCCCTTAATACATTTTCCAAAATCACAAATAATTTATTCTCTTCACTCTCTCGATTTCTCATATATTCAATTACTCTCAAATCTCAAATCTCTTAAATTTTTTTCAATTATCTTAATTGTCATATATTCATTATAATGGCAGACTCATCATACAACACTAACAGTGGTGAGGCTAAGGCTATCGGCTCAAGCGAAATGACTTCACATCGTCAAGTGAAAAAATTGAGGTTATGAAATGTTGACAAAATATTTCACTCGGTCGTTAATGATGTCACTGGTGAGAAGATTAATGTCTGCAATTATTGTGGAAAATATACAAATACATTGGTGGGTGTGGAATAATGACGGGTCATATGAGGAGTAATCATAAAAGTTATGTTTGAGATTGACACAACACAAATATAAATGACACGATTTTCTGCTTCTGGTCCAAGTTCTTCTTCTTCTACTAAATTATTTAAATATAATGAATCTCAATGGAAAGATAATCTAACTAAATTTATTGCTATGGAACATTTATCATTTACTTTGATGGAAAAAGTAACTTTTACTGATTTAATATAAGAAAATTTGAATCTTGATGCATGTAGACTGACTAGGATGACATGTAAAAGAAAATTGATGGAATTGCATGTAAAAGGTCAAAATCATTTAAGAGAATTATTTTTTAAACTCAAAGGTCGTGTTTCTATTTGTAGTGGCATCTAGAGTGACCATTGGCAGTCACATTCATATATGGATGTGACTGACCGGCGTAATCACACACGTTAAACGCAAGCGCACGTATCGTTCAAGTAGTATAAAAAGATATCGATCCCACGAGGACTTATTACCTATTCTATTAATTTTATGAGGTTAAGTGATTACTGATATCTAACAAATTGTTTGATTAAAATGACGATGATTCTAAATTTAAAACAAGTAAAAGAATTGAGAGTAGATTAATGAGAATTAAAACTATCTAGGGTTGTGAATTCTCCAATACTTATTAAATGATGAAGTAGTTAAATCATAGTTGGGTAAAATATTGAGTTATTAATCTGGAATACTAAATTATGTAAAAGCCTCTTTCGAACGATCATTTACAAATACCTAGAATAATCAAATTGAACCATATGTCTATGTCAATTAAATTACCTAGATTCATTAAGATTGAATTCCAATTATGATTACCCCCGCCCAACAAGTATATTCCTATCCTGTAAGGAAATCTATTAAAGGTTTATCTATCCTTAAAGAAGATCGTGGGTTGTTAAGTCTGTGGTCTTTAACTTAAAATCTCTATGTCTAGTTCATTTTAAGTTTTATTTAGTCAATTTTATTAATGGCCAGTTAATAAAAAGCATTAAGATTATGACTCAACAAATAACTCTTTAATTACCCAAACTATAATCTAACCCTTTTTTAAACCAGTGATATTAGATTTTATCACAACCTTAGATATTTAACTTAGTTACAATACATAGTTAAAGATGATAAAAACTTAAAAGACATAAAATGAAATTGCTGAAAAGTAATTGTAGAATAATGAATTGCAATAAAAAGAAATGAAATGCTAAGATAAAAGGAAATAACTTCTACTATATACTATTTAGATATCTCCCATAAAATAATAATATATATACTTGTGATATTTTAAATCAACCGTCCGGAATGGCGGTATCCTCATTAAGTCAAATTCAAATATACCAGCCATAAGGCGGAACAGAAATATAAATTTAAACCAACCGACCTAGAATGGCGGTATCCTCATTAAGTCAGGTTTAACCAGTTTAAATTGATTAACCAACCGACCTAGAATGGCGGTATCTTTTTATTAATTCAGGTTTTAAATAGTTTATATATTATATTTTAAGGGAGATTAATCTAAATAGCAAAAGTAAAAGTATTACCTTATTACCTCAGCATAGAGAAGTTACCCCCTCATGGATGGATAGAATTACTACTACAAAGCGTAAATAAAACTGAATAAAAGAAGAAAATATGAAGAACTCTCAATTTATTTATAAGGATTTCAGAGGAAGAGGTACATTTGAAACTAAAAATTCGAAATCTATTTATAGGCAAAAAAATCTAATTTTTTATTATTATTTTTCTGATTTTTATTTTTTTATTATTTTTATTATTTTTTATTTTTTTATTATTATTATTTTTTTTGGATCGCTGAATTTTCGACACGTGGCATGGTGTGCTAAAAATGACGGCTCGTTGAATCTTTGACATGTGGCATGGTGGTGCAATTACCAAAATACCCTCGGTGTCGGGACGCCCAAAATTACCAAAATACCCTTTTCGCCAAATTTCACAGTTTTGCTCCAAATCACCTCCAGAATGTCTTGAAATTTTATTTTGGTGTCGGAATGCCCAAAATTACCAAAATACCGTGTCGGGATGCCCAAAATTACCAAAATACCTTTTTGCCAAATTTCACCAAATTTCACAGTTTTGCTCCAAATCACCTCCAGAATATCCTGAAACTTTATTTATCTACAAAATAACACAAAACACATCAAAATATTCACAAAACTCAAGAAACTATACAAAATATTAAGTTAAATGAGTGGGAAATAGTGATAGATTTACCATTCATCAGTGACATATCATTGGATTAATGATTCATGATTTATTCAAAATGAACTATTGCATTTCGTCTTTTTGATGAAGCACACATAGCACATAATATTTATGTAATGATTAGTAATATTTTATAAGATTATTGATTAGTGTAAAAAGTTTCAACTATTGGATTTGATAATGCATCGGCTAAAACTGCATCAATTAATGAACGTAAAGCTATTTGCCAACTAAAATTGGGAGGTAGATTTTTTCATATTCGATGTGCATGTCATATTTTGAATTTATGTGTATAAGATGATTTAAAATCTTTAAATTCTCATATTGCACCTATTAAAAAGAAATTAATTTAATTTGGCCATATTTTAAAATTAGAAGAGAATGGTTTAACAAAATAGTGCCACGCCAAAAATATTCAGTCATAATGTTTCAACTCGTTAGAATTCTATTTAGTTTTTACTTAAAATTTTGAATAAAAAGATTTATTATGTTCATTTATTGCTCACTATCAATATGATGTAGTGAGTAATAAATTTTAGATATTTTAAAATGTTTAATGATGCCATAAATGTTTTAATTGATGTTATTATCAATCTTCAAATATTTTTCTCCTTACAAGTCTTGACATTGTTGGAGTATTATTCGTCAACGATGACTTTGATGAACCAACTTTCGATGACTTTGATGATCCTACTTTCGCAATAACAGAATGTGTAACCTGAATGAGACAAAATTGGATGAGTTATTACAGAGAAATACAATAACTTTATCTTGTTGCTTTTATTTTGGATCCAAGGTTTAAATATAAGATTTGGAAAATATTTTACAAAATTATTATTCTTTATTAGGTGATAGTTCTGTGGTTGTTTCTTCAATTTTTGATACTGTTAGGAGAACTTTAACTGATTTATATAATGATTATTTAAGTAGATAAATATTCAAATATATGATATTACACAAGGAATTGATACACAAACTGAACAATCTAAGCTTCCTGCTGGTAGGAGTTGGTTAATGCAGCGAACCAAAAAATCTAAGTCTACCAATACCACCATTACTAATTCAGAAATTAATACATATCTAACGAAAAATTTTGAGTTTCCCCAAAGTGTTTTTATAGGATTGAATGGTGGCATAAACATCAAGGATTGTTTCTCGTCCTGTCTGTGATTGCAAGAGAGGTATTAGCGACACCGGCCTCAATTGTATTTGTTGAGCAGACTTTTAGTATGAGCGATAATATTCTTGATGACAGAAGATCAAGATTGAAACCAGAGACGTTTGAAGCTCAAACATGTCTTGACAATTAGTGTGGGGCAGATCGTCGTGAACAAGAAAATCAATCGGAAACTTTTAACGATTTGTGTGATAATACAAACACAACGTGAGCTTCCCCGGATGAGGATGAATAAAATACAAATGAGGTAAATTATTAAAAATAAAATGTAACAAAACTACGTGAGCTTTGATTCCTCTACTTCCCTAGAGGATACGCATACATCTTAATTAAGTGAGCTCTTTTTTTTTTCCAAAATAATAAATACATTATTTTTTTTTCTAATTATGATTCCAACCTTATACCGAACCGAACAGTACAATTCGGTCCAATTTATGGTTGCGGTTGCAGTGCAGCCTTAATTGAAACCACAACCAAATCGTAGATCGAACCTATATAATTGTGGTTCAACTAAAACTAAACCGCCAACCGCACGGTTAATCGATGTCTACCATCAATATATTAATTTGTCAACCAATAATTATCTCAGAAATCTTATAAAGTTTCAATAATTGTAATAATTTAAACAGAACAGAACAGTGTGAAGCATTGATTGGTCCATGTGTGCTTGCATGAACCTTAGTTCAAGCAACACCACTCCACTGTGTAAACTACAGCTACATGATATCATCATACATATCATTGTCTCTCAAAATTACTTCATCTCATTGACTCTCTGTATTTTCTATCTCAAGCGTCTCTCTCTCTCTCTCTCTTTTACCCAAAGTGTTTGTGCCTTGTGGAGCCCAAAACCGGACCCTTTGCTCTGCTGGCTTCAAGCTCTCTATTGTTACTCATTTATGGGTCTTGTCTGCTAATTAAGCTTTTACATAGGATATAGAGAGACCCTTTGATTTGTTTCATCCAATTCTTCACATAAATTAAAAAAAAAAATGTTTCCTTGTGTTGTTTCATCCAAAAATAAGCATAACCCAATTACAGGTTTGCTCTTTTAATTTGATTGATCCATAGATCTTATGCTTTGAATGATACCCACATGAAAGTATTTCCCTTTTTAGATCCTCCTCCCATCTCTTGTTCATCAAATTTGATAAAGTTAGTCAAACTTAAGAAAGGTAAGCTTTATTTTTTTTTCCTTTTTGGTAGTTAAAAAAGTTAAAAAGTTGTGTGATTAATGGGTATATATGGGGATTAATTGAATTTAGTTTGGTTTTTACTCGTCCAATGTGAAATGGTAGACCTTCTGGATATGTCTATAGCTTTGATATTTTGAAAGAAAAAGTGGGGGCTTTGATGAACCTTCTATCTTTCAAAGTTCTGTTTTTATTTGATTTTTTCATTATTAGCAGCTATTTTGTGTTCATTGGCTGTTTCTAATTTAAGAAGAACGTTGTTGGAATCATTTTGGTGTAATTCATAACTGAAAACCAACTATAAAGGGGGCCTTTTTTACATGATTTCTTTAATCTGTTACTGTTAGTTTCCAGTGACATCATTGTCACCGTGTATACTTTAGCTGTTGATGTTCTTGCTGTAGCATGTACACAATTTGATGAGTAGTATTGTACTATAATTGTTAAGTAGAGGAATTTTAGGTCAAATAAGTATTAAATCCTTATTGTGCAAGCACTAATTTTTTGTATTTTTTTGTTGATTAATGTTTTTGCTTTAGAGGAGCATATATTTAATAGCTGGAATTTTGGGGGCAGTGTTGTTTAGAGAGGTTATTAGATGTGGAGAATTCCGAAGGTTGTCTGGATGAGATGAGGGATGTTATCGGAGTTGATGAATTTTTTGAGGGCCTGCTTTCGGCCAAGGTCCGATCTATATGTTCACTCAAATTCGGATTCTGTGGGTCGTCAAGATGGTTTGTTGTGGTACAAAGATAGTGGACACCATGTAAATGGTGAGTTCTCGATGGCTGTAGTTCAGGCCAACAATTTACTTGAGGATCAAAGCCAAGTTGAGTCTGGGAGTTTGAGCACTCATGAGTCTGGGCCATATGGTACCTTTGTTGGTGTTTATGATGGGCATGGAGGGCCTGAGACATCACGCTATATAAATGATCATCTCTTTCAACATCTCAAGAGTAAGTGACTCAAATTCAAATTTCTCTGTATTCATTTGTGGTTGAAAAGGAGCCATAGGGTCTTCAAGTTTATTGAGATATTAAGCAGTACTTTAATGTGATTTTGTTTATGTAGATGGTGTATACACTTTGTAGTGGTCTTTGTGTATTGCAGATCGATTCACTGTTTCTGACCTTTTATGTTCCCCATTTTTTTTTCAGGGTTTACTTCAGAGCAACAGTCAATGTCAGTGGATGTGATTCGGAAGGCATATCAAGCAACAGAAGAAGGTTTTATGTCGCTTGTTACGAAGCAGTGGATTATGAAACCTCAAATCGCTGCAGTTGGATCATGCTGCCTGGTCGGTGCTATTTGTGGTGGAACACTGTATATTGCCAACCTTGGTGATTCCCGTGCTGTTTTAGGGAGGGTTGTAAAGGCAACTGGGGAAGTGCTGGCCATTCAGCTATCAGCAGAGCACAATGCATGCATAGAGTCTGTGAGACAGGAGTTGCAATCTTTGCACCCTGATGACTCACATATCGTAGTTTTAAAGCATAACGTGTGGCGTGTAAAGGGCCTTATTCAGGTAAGTTACTTGCTGTTCAGAAAATTATCGTGTGTGATAGTTTATCGTAAAGCTAGGATAGTTATAGTTGCTCTACTGACTTCTCTGTTTCTATTTTGCAATGTTCTAAAGTTCTTGATATTTTAATATTTATGGCATTTGATGGTTCAAAAGCATTGAGTAAAATGAAAGGTCTTGAGTTTCTATACTGGTTGCTTGCTTATCCTCGACCTCTGTATGATTTTGGAATGATTTATGGTTCCATTTTCCTGGCATACTATCCAGGATTCTAATGGTAGCCAAGTGAAGGGATGAGAATGTATTAGCCTTCCCAAAATGGGAATATTTAAGTTTTATCAGGTAAATAAATGGAGTGATATATCTGGTAGAGGAGAGCAGAAGGGTAAATTAAGGTGATGGAACTTTTGATTGGCCGTAATTGTTAAACTCAGAGGTCGGTCTTTAGTAACGATTCTCATGGTCTTCATATTTCTAGTCCCAGTGGACAAGGATTTGGCGCAAAATGCAGGATGAAAAGAAGTTTGCTGATATATATGTGGTGGATATAATTTGCTTCTGTCTTTGCTGGCTTGATTTTGTATGTTCATCAAGATGGACGGGGTCATTACTCGAAAGCATGATGGGGCATGGTTTAGATAAAGCTTGCCATCTCTTGCCCAAAAGGATTTTGTTTCTAAGCCAACCAAAAGAGACTAATGGATGGGCAGTAGGTCATAACGTACTCGAAACACAAGTTGTGAACAGTATCATAAACAGTGACGCGTGAACAGTAATGGGTATACGTGTCGGCGAACAGTTTGCGTGAACAGTGTTTTCTATTATGTTTTAATTTAATTATTTCACCAAGGGTAGTTTAGTCTTTCTGCTTTATTAGTTGGTAGGTTTTAGACTAATATTTAAGGTTAGCTTTATATATAATTCCACCAAATTGAAAGCTTTTGCTATTTGAAGTTCTTTGAACTTTTACCTGCTGTTAAGAGTATTCTTGCTTTGATTGGCTTTGGCTAGAGTATATTCAATTTTGTGAATATATTTTAGGGTTTAACCAATTCAA
This sequence comes from Zanthoxylum bungeanum, assembly GCA_019454045.1. Lineage (NCBI taxonomy): Eukaryota > Viridiplantae > Streptophyta > Magnoliopsida > Sapindales > Rutaceae > Zanthoxylum > Zanthoxylum bungeanum. The sequence continues at coordinate 17,178 of SKCR01036635.1, forward strand.
TTGTGTGAGTTGATTAAACCAAATCTCTCTTTACTTGAATTTAGGTTTAAAACCCCAAATTTCCAATTTCAATATAGAATAAACCCTAGATTCTAATTAAAATCCCTAAACCCCCAATTTAACCAAATTCGTTTTGCAAATCGTCAACTTATTGAAGAAGACTTCATGCCTTGAGGATCAAGCTAAGGGTGGCTAGGGTTTGTTGTTAGATTCTTAACCACGTCCTCAACAATGCCCACATATGAGATATAATTGAGTTTATGACTGGAGACAAAGTTGACAGTCACTTTATTGTGGTCCAATCTTAAACTCTTGTATAATGTTGCTACAGACACAGTAAAAATTGTTCCCGTAATTTGTGCAAAATCTAAACAATTGACTAGCTTGAATTTCTTGTTGTTGCTCAGAAAGATTTCAGGGATTTGTTTCTCAAACTTCATTCAGTATTCTTGTTGTATGGTTTTATCCCGATGCATCATTTGACTTTTGATCTTTTGGCTGATGGTAGCGATCTTTGACCTTTTAGGTTTCCAGATCCATTGGTGATGTATATCTAAAAAAGGCCGAGTTCAACAGGGAGCCTTTATATGCTAAGTTTCGCCTTCGTGAACCCATAAAAAGGCCTATACTGAGCTCGGATCCATCAATTTCAGTGCACGAGCTGCAACCACACGATCACTTTATAATTTTTGCATCTGATGGGCTCTGGGAGCACCTAAGTAATCAAGAAGCAGTTGATATAGTTCAAAATCATCCACGCAGTGTAAGATATGTATTCTACGCCACAAAATATTATGTTTTATGGCACATATTTCCCCCCCTTCTGAAAACTTGATTAGAATTTAGATAGAAATGATCTTGCTGCTTGGCTGATGTTAGTAGATCATGTAGTTTATGGTTATCTTGAAATCGAAGCACTCTTTATCTTGATTTATAGCATATTACTGGCAAGGCCATGAGATCCATGATGATGTTCCTTTCGTAAGCCTAGCTATTTTGTGCTGGTAAATATTCTAGATTGATTTGGTTAGGGGTTTCAATTTATAGCATATTACCTCGGTATATTGTCATTTCACTCAGAATTCTTAAGTGTTGAGTGAGTTGTTTCATTTCTATATGCACGGTTGCAGTCTTTATTGAAGTTGCCCAATGTACCTGTTAAATGACTGTGGTCCCTGAAGTAATTTCATGATATTACCATCCTTTAGGTGATGAAAACTCATTTTTATGTGCTAATCCTCATGCAGGGAAGTGCAAGGAGGCTCGTGAAAGTTGCTCTACAAGAAGCAGCAAAGAAGAGAGAAATGAGGTATTCAGACCTGAAGAAGATAGACCGTGGTGTCCGCCGGCATTTCCACGATGACATCACAGTAATAGTCGTGTTTCTTGACTCAAATCTCGTGAGTAGGGCTAGCTCAGTAAAGTCCCCGATCGTGTCAGTGAGAGGGGGCGGAATCACCTTGCCCCCTGGCACATTAGCTCCTTGCACTATGCCAACAGAACCTGGCAGTACCTGATATGATTATGTATCTCATGTCTCCGTATGTTGTATTGTATCATTATCTTGTGTGAATACCAGGGAGCTTCCAGAAGTGATAGGAGGAGCAACCCTTCGATTCTTTAATGCACACTGTAACTTTTATTCCGAGGACTGATACTTGCATTTAGCTTCGGTGCCCGAAAACCTTGAAAGAAACTGGAGGAAGCGTATAAATTGACAATTATTATAGTTTCGTTTACTTTCCCATCCTCCTTTTAGCATCTTCACTTTGACATTCAAGTTGTGGAGCGTCTATCAGAGCAAAATGAGCTGCTTTAGAATTTCAACTGATGCTAACAGGGAGGAATTTACAGTTTTATGTGTTGGTTTCAGAGAGCTTTTCATGGGCAGGCATGGTCAGTTTTCATGAAACTTCTTACTGTTTGATTCTTACATTATGTTTATATGAGCGGCTTTCGCAATTAAGGGTCATATATTAAAATGGTTTCACGATTAAGGGTGTAGTACTATTTATAGTAGTGATTCTTATATGTCGTATTAACATCGAAAGAAAAAAAATTGCAGAATTCAAAATGCTGAGAATCTTTCTTCTGTTTGAATAAAACCTTCTTGATTTTATAACTTCATGACCGAGGAAGAATAAATCAAAGTTGGATCATAATATGAAGCTTTTCATTGCCCTAAAAAACAGGCTTGCATTTATGTTTTCAATAACCTTAGGAAGTGTCTGAATAAGGAAATTTTCAAATTCCTATCGGTCTGTAATATGAGATTATGGGAGGATGAAATACAATTTTTAGAAAAGTTCATATGAAATGATGACTTGCCATTGATACTTGATTTGATGATACCATGATTGCACTTGAAATCTATATATGTATGTACTCAAGTCATGGTTTCGATCTATGTGAGAAGACTTATCAAATATATCTCAGGCTATTTCAGGTTCTTTAAAAAAATACATCTCTATGTTCGAACTCAATACCTGATAATTAAATTTTAAATTTTTTATTACCAAATCACACCCCTTAAAAAGTTGCGATTGATACACACTCATAAAAGGGTCGTATACACATCTCCTCAACCTCAACCTCAAGAGTATAGGTGGCGATAAATGCACCTTAAAAAATAAATGCCTAATAAGACTTTTTGTGCGAACGACACCGTTCTCCAACAATATCAAACCCTTAAACCGACGTCGCTTCAACATTTCCAGCTAACTTGAAGAGAAGGAAACCAGGCAGTATAAGGTCGCTAGCAAACAAACTTCCCCAATCAAACACTCTCTCCGTAGCTAAAGTTTCAATCTTTACCCAAAATCCCCAATTTTTTTCATTAGCGAAAACCCCAATAGTAATTTCAATCACAGTCGAAGAAGATGACTCAAGACGTCGAGATGAAAGATAAAGAAAATCCCTCCAATTCTCTCTCATCCGCCTCTACTCCCTCCACTCTCCACCGTAAGATCCCATCAACCAATTGTCTTTTATTTACTTTTTCCAATTAATTAATCAAATTTTTTTTTTAAATTGATTTTTTGCTCAGATTTGAAGGAGATAGCGTTGATCATCGAAACTGGCGCACACGCGCGGGAAGTACGGCGAATACTGCGGGCGGTGAGGCTGACGATGGCGCTGAGACGGAAACTCAAGGCGACCGTGCTGTCGGCTTTCCTCAATTTCGCGCTGGCCCCGGGATCCGAGGCTCACAGTCGCTTGCTCTCGTTTTTGCCTAAGGTAATTTCGTAATTCTTCTAAAATTTGGTGGGTTTTTAGTCAAAATTTAATTTTGGTGGGTGATTAGGAAGATGAGCATGAAATGGAAGTTGATACGGCGTCATCAGGAGCTCAAGCGCCTGCAAAACATCCTTTGCCAGAGTTAGAGATTTACTGCTACTTGCTCGTGCTTATATTTTTGATTGATAAGAAGAAATACAATGAGGTATTGCACTTTAAAAAAAAAAAATTATTTATTTTATGTAGTTGTGTTTATTGGAGTTGTATGACATTGTGTTGTTTTAAGGCTAAAGTCTGTTCATCCGCAAGCATTGCTCGGTTGAAGAACGTGAATAGGAGAACAGTTGATGTATTAGCTGCCAGGCTTTACTTCTATTACTCTCTTTGCTATGAACTCAGTGGCGATCTTGCTGAAATTAGAGGGTGAGTTGTGACTAATGAGTTAACATGATATTATAATTCAGTGTTTTCATATATTGGTGATTTATGTTTGAATACTTTTTTTTTTTAACACATTACTTGAAATATGGAAAAATTCTAGAGGTTTGCCAAATAGGTGTAGATCTAATTTTGTAGTTTATTTGTGCAATAGGAACCTCCTTGCCCTGCACCGTATTGCAACATTGCGCCATGATGAGCTGGGTCAGGTTAAGTTTTGGTTTTCCTAAAAAAATTCTCTCTATATTAATGGGGTCTTATAGTTGGATAAAACTGCTAGGTATTTACATTGGGTTACAACTTGGTGCAGGAAACACTTCTCAACCTGCTACTTCACAATTACCTTCATTACAACTTGTATGATCAGGCTGAGAAGTTGAGGTCCAAGGCACCTCGATTTGAAGCTCACTCAAACCAGCAGGCAACTCCTAATTCCTGAATCTTTTTTTTTTTTTTTTTTTGACACTGGGAACTCCTAATTTCTGAATCATTTTCTTTTTCTGACACTCTTTCATCAAGACAACGCTGCATTCTAAGACGTGTTTGTTGTTTTCTGTTGAATACCTGATTGATTTATTTTGTTCCAAGAAATGCTAGTGTCAGAAACATGTCATGAATTCTAGAATGGAATGAAAGGGCCATACACGCCTACTTGCTTTCCTCTTACCGTCAGTGTCCATGCTTGCTTGCTATGGATGCATCATTATTCCCTCTGACACTTATATTCTGAGATTTTCTGCCGCTAACTATTTTCTCTTGCAGTTTTGTCGGTACCTCTTTTACTTGGGAAAGATAAGGACAATACAGCTGGAGTACACAGATGCAAAAGAATCCCTCCTTCAAGCTGCTCGGAAGGCCCCCATTGCTGCCCTTGGCTTCCGAGTTCAATGCAACAAGTGGGCAATTATTGTCCGATTATTGCTAGGAGAAATACCAGAGAGGACTGTGTTTATGCAGAAAGGCATGGAGAAGGCTTTGAGGCCATATTTTGAGCTTACGAATGTGAGTTTAAGTTTCTCAAACTTGAGACATTGGATTTAATATTTTCATTAATAATATAAGATTTATCATTCAATAATAATTTTATTTGACTATAAAAATAAGAGGATGCCTTGCACTTGTGACTATAATATAATGGTGTCTTATATGTCAGGCTGTTCGCATTGGGGACTTGGAGCTATTTAAGTCAGTTGCTGAGAAGTTCTCAAGTATTTTCAGCTCTGACCGAACCAAAAACTTGATAGTTAGGCTGCGGCATAATGTCATTAGGACTGGGCTGAGGAACATCAACATATCGTATTCTCGCATCTCACTGGCTGATGTTGCCAAGAAGCTAAGCCTAGACTCTGCTAATCCTGTTGCTGATGCAGAGAGTATTGTTTCCAAGGCAATCCGAGATGGTGCTATTGATGCAATACTGGATCGTGCAAACGGATGGATGGTGTCGAAAGAGACAGGAGACATCTACTCTACAAATGAACCTCAACTTGCATTCAATTCAAGGATTGCTTTCTGCCTCAATATGCATAATGAGGCGGTCCGTGCACTTCGTTTCCCACCAAATTCCCACAAGGAAAAAGAAGGTGCTGAGAAGAGGAGGGAGAGACAACAGCAGGAAAAGGAGCTTGCAAAACACATTGCTGAGGAGGATGATGATGAGTTTTAATTTAGAAATCTGCAAGCACATCTATTTTCCCTATGAAATGCTTTTTATCAAGTTCCGCAATTTCCTCCGCAATACTTTTGTTGAAGCATTCTGATACTCATTTTCTGGTTTTACTATCATATGTGATGGCTTTTGCTCTTAGTTCATGTCAAAGGTTTCCATTGTTAAAACTTTAGCAATTATTGCGTTACTTTTACGAAATCTGGATTGCTCCTCGATCCTTTTTTCATGAATCGGAGAATGTGATCATGTGATTCACCAACTATATGATAGCAATAAAATGAATGCATAATGAAATGAAAGACAAGGAAGAACACAATCACTTGCTTTATATTTGGTACAAGTCTATAAATGATACAATATATAGGGAGAAAAGAACTAATGAATACAAATATGTAGGGAGATCCAAAATGTTCAATCTTACACCAGCAGTAATTATCCAGCTGAACTCAACCCAAATGAGTTGACTATGGTGCTTTTGCTTTCTGAAAAAATTCTGGTTGTTATCTTTTTTACCAGGCACATGAAATGGATTTGAAACTGCATGTACATACGCAGCACGGAACCTCCCGAAGAACCATATAGTAATTGAAATATAAGCGCAAAAACAAGTCAGATCCCATACTCTGATCTCAAAGTCTCTCATAACTGTAGAATTTAATAACAAAAACAAAAGAAACCATAGCTAACAGCCAAACATGGGTAATCTGATTATATATTCAAACTCTTCTTTTCATTTACTATAATCAAATGCATTGAAATCTATCAATGACCTCTTTAACTGTTATGCTTATTATTATTCACAATGAAACTAGTTAATCTCTCATTCATTTGCTAGCAACTTGAAGGGAGGTAGCGACTGCCAAAATAAAAAAAAAAAAAAAAAAAAAGTTAGGGCAGGCAAATCTTCATTTGAAAGATGTTGACGGTGGATTTTGGTCTCGGGGCAACGTGGGAATATCACCTCCGAGGTAATCTTCCTTCAATAGTGAATTTGTTTGGTTATGGGGGACCAAAGGCAAACTTAGCGAGAGACAGATAAACACACCAATCGACAAAGAGATTTAACGTGGTTCGGTGGATTTTGGATCCGACCTACGTCCACGGACAAGAACAGGATGGTACTTTTTATTACTCCAATACGCTTCTCAGATCTTTTTGTGTTTACAAATCAGAGCTTGATGATTCTGATCACTGATTTTTTATGATCCCTTTTACACATACTATGCCCTCCTATTTATAATAACATAGAAATCAGACTCCTATTTGTATAAGAAATCCTAGTTGAACTTTAGTCTTTCTTTCCTTGCAAGGATTCCTAGTCTGATTTTCCCTTCTCTTTTCTTATTCCTTTTCGGATTCTGACTTTATTTCCTTGTGAGAGTAGGATAATTCGTTTTATCTTATCCGCAAGAATGGGGTGTCGTCGTCTTGAACACGTCTCGCCATCTGGTCGGTCTTCATGAGGACGGTCATGGCAATCTTTTATGCTGAGAGTGTTTCTGCCGACCTTATAGTGCTCGGTCATCCGAATCAAAGTGGTCGGTCTTTACATGTTGTGGTCGGGTCGGCTTTGATGATCTTGACCAGTCAGGGAATTACCCTTCTGTCCTCGTCGTGCTGCCTTAAATGTCATAGTGCCTGAAAACACCATCAACAAAAGATAAAAGTTTACCATAGAAGGAACAAGCCCCCAGCATTATAAGGAAGAAACTCTACTGATGATATGAAGCTCAAGCTAACAAGATTATATCACATTAAGCAAATACTCAAAAGTAGTCAATAACACCTAAATAGGAAACATCACTATACAACAAGAGACAGATATGCAAATCAGAGAGCAGAGGACATATCTTGGCAGCCGATGCAATCGACAGAACCCCATTGCTTTTAAGAAAATTATTTCCAAGCATAATATAATGTTTCAGATAGCTAATAAAGAATCTTGATCTCAGTTGATGTTTGTAACTAAAACCCATCCCACATAACTCAAACCAGACATAGCTGTCAACTAAATATGTATCAAATTAATTTATCAAACAAAGCTAGAAAGAAAACAAAATCCACAGGAGGCAGAATTGATAAGAATTCAACCTTAGCAGTCGTAGCATGCAGAATTGATAAAAAAAATCAGTTATTTATCATCTCTTCACTGATAAAAAAAAAAAATAAGAAAATTGTTGAAATGAGGGACTACCTGATGGCCTAATACGGCGACGCACACGACCATCTTCTTTAATTTCTCACGTGGGAGGAGAAGGTGATCGATCGCTGCTTCTCTGCTCAAATCAATTGATAAATTTTACAGTGTTACTGTCTGCGTCTACTGAGAGTCACGAGTGTAATGCCTCGTAAACTCTTACCTATTTACTAAAATGTCCTCACCTGGTAGGGACGACAATGGGGATGGATCAAGTTTCGTCCGGAAAAATTATCTTGAGTTTTCCTACTAAAATTTTTATTCAAAATAATTTTTCTTCCTAAATATTTATCAAAATTCAAGAATTTTTGCGATTTTTTTTGGTTAGGTCTTTTATTTATTTATTTTTGTTGATGGTGTTTTCAGGCGCTACAACATTTAAGACAGCACGACAAGGACAAAAGGGTAAATTCCCTGACTGGATGAGATCATGTAACCGACCCGACCACAGCATGTGAAGACCGACCACTTTGGTCAGAATGACCGATCACTATAAGGTCGGCAGAAACACTATCAGCACAAAAGATTATCATGGCCGACCTCATGAAGACCGACCAGACAACGAGCCGTGTTCAAGACAACAGCACCCCATCCTTGTGGATAAGATAAGAAAGATATCCTATTCTCACAAGGAGAAGGAGTCATAATCCAAAAGGGAATACGGAAGAAGAAGGCAATACCGGATCAGGAATCCCTACAAGAAGAGAAGATTGAGTTCAAATAGGATTTCTTATGCAAATAGGAGTCTGATTTCTGTAATATTATAAATAGGAGGGTAGAGCATGTGTAAAGGACATCTGAAAATCATCACAAGAGTGAGGGATTAGAATCATCAAGCTTCAATTTGTAAAAGCAAAGAAGAGACCCGAGGAGTGTATTCGAGTAATAAAAAGTACCACCCTGTTCTTGTCCGTGGACGTAGGTCGGATCCCAAAATCCGCCGAACCACGTTAAATCTCTTTGTCGATTGGTGTGTTTTCCCGTCTCCTGCTAAATTTGCTTTTGGTCCCCCATAAACCAAACAAATTCACCGTTGAAGGAGGATTACCTCGGAGGTGATATTCCCATATTACCCTGAGATCAAAATCCGCCGTCAACAGTTGGCGCCGTCTGTGGGGAACTTCACAAAAAGCAGTTCACGTGATAAGACAAATGGAGGAGGGCGGAAATCACCAACCAGGAGGTCCGGCAATGGACTGGATGAAAAAAATGGAAGATAGCATGAGGTCTATGATGGATCGACTAGAAAGAATGGAAGGAGCAAACAACGAGAAAACTGAGACCGAGACCGGACAGAGGAGGAAAGAGAGGGAAAGAGGGAAAAGAGTAGTAGATGTAAGCGAAAACGAGGGACCCAGAAAGAGAGGCCCCTATGGGATAAGATCTGAAGTGGTAGGAAGAGAGCCACAATCAGAAGACACATGGGAAGAAGAAGGGGAGGAACAATCACCCGACCCCTCCTCCGACAGATTTTACAGCTCCGAGAGGGAAGATAGAAAGTACAATGAAGACGTACAGGAGACCCCCGGGCTTAAAGAACGCCACGCCCAGAACGACAGGCGAACAGAAGGACACAGAAGGCGACACGGGGGCACAACCCGTGAAATAAAGTCTTGGCTGAGAAAAGAGATGACCAGATAGGGAGAAGGCCTCAAGACCGGCGCGGGAGACACCCGAGGCGAGGAAGAGGGGTCTCCCCTTACGGAAGAGATAAGGTCAGCACAGTTCCCGAAGCGATTTAACATGCCGACCATGGCACCATACAAAGGCCACTCCGACCCAAATCATAGGTCCATTTGGTCCTCGTGTTAGCTCGATTAAATGTAGCAAACCTAATATAATTAGATTTTCTAATAATATGCTCACATTATATTTATATATTATTAATATGATTAATAATATTTTTGTCACAAATGAAAATAATATTAAATTAGTTTAATATTATGTTTTCTAATATTTTTGATTATGAGATAATCAAATAATAATTATGAGATAATTATTACATCATAATTGATAATGCATAATTATGACATCATTATTTGATAATGGTAAATGCATTATCAAGACAAGCCTTAATGGTTTTCCAAATCATCCACCAAGTTTTTGTTAATTAGTTTTGACATAATTACCTAACTTGATCCATTATCTCATTGATTTGGTTGACACTCCACTCAAGTGTGTTTGCCATTCAAAGAGTGAGTGGATATTGGTGGATTGGCTTTGGAATAAAATCTCTACCATTCACACTCAAGGGTTGAGTAATTTCATACTTAGCATTTTTGAAAAGAAATTCAAGAGAGGGCAAAAACATTCACAAAAGTTGTGCATAAGGTAGAGAGAAAATTCTTATTTCTCAATTGTTGAGATTAGAAAGAAAAACAAGAGTGAACAATATACTAGATCTTCTTCAACATATCTTTCTCAAAGCCAAAAGAATTTGTGACAACATAATTTCTCTAAAACTTTAGAGTTTTATTATTTCTCTAAAAAATTTAGAAGTTGATCTTTGTGAGTGAAGCTCACTCTTCGGTTTGTTGGTTTCGAGACATAGCTCGGAAGATCGGGTGGTTGATCCAAGCGTTGGACATCAAGGGAAATTCATCAAGTGGTTGGTGGAGTTCAGATTCAACAAAGGAGAAGGCAAAGAAAATTTTAAAGGTCCATACCGGAACCGGTGCCCACAATAGCAACTTCTACTGCGCTAAGGAAAAGACGTTTCCTATAATATTTGTTACTGTTCTTATGGTACAATTATAAGTAAATTCTGCATGAAAATAATTTTAAGGGAATTGATAGGCTTGTGAGGAAGTTAGCTTTAACATATTTTGTTTATTTAGTCTTGACAAATATCCATACTTCTTGAAATGGGTATATCCGATGTTTGCATCCTGCAGAGTGTTGTTTTGAATTGGGCTTTTACATGACAAATTATACATGGTTATTGGTTTAGATGTTCAACCATATGAGATTGCATGTTTTTAATTAATTTTCTTTTGGTATGTTTATGATATTTCTTATGTTCAGATGGTCAGATCTTTTGTTGTAGTTTCAGGAGCACATCCATGAAGATCTTATGAAGTTTCTGAGGGCGAGCGGATGGCGTACACTCTTTCTGAGCCTTTTGTCAGTCTTTTCTTTCGCTTGACCAGTAACACCAGGGAAAGAAAGCCTTAGTAAAAGGAGACAAAATAGACCCAATGGTAATATCGTCTTTCCATTTCAAACCCAACACCAAACAAAGCCCAAAGACACTGACCCGGCCCATAAAATTTTACATTATTAAACTGAGACAAAACCATCAGCTTAAGAACAAACCACTTTTCCAACAAAATCAACTTCACATGCAAATTATTTTCCCCTCGTAAAAAGCAGAAACATTAAGCACGTTACTGACCCATCTTTGCTAATTATAGCTAAAAAGCCAGCTCAAAAGGTGATACCTTTTGAAGACTTTCCTATTAGAAAAAGCAGAATTATATCATCCCAAGGGAAAGATGAATGGGAAGGGGGCGTCTGATATACCCTTGAGGCTAATTAGAAGAAGAGGATTACCTACCTTTACTGTAAGGCTTTGGGGAAGCCTGCTCCAAGTAAACTCGCGATTCTCTTAGGCGTCTACATCGAGGAGGGAATTCTTTCATACCTTTTCTTGATGATAATAAAGACGTTAATTTCGCTTACTTGCTTGAGTCTTTTCCTTTCAACCTGCAACATGAGTATATTTGAAAAAAGCATGATACTCAGCGATGTTTAGAACACGGGGAATCCACGGAAGAAGCAAGCAGAAAGACAGGATAGCCATTCAGAAATTGGGAAACAGGACGGTGGAGCTATCAGACTTAGAAGGAAACGAGTTCACCGAGCCAATCAATGTGGACAGGTTGAAGCAATACTTTGCCTGAGGAAGAGAAGACTGAGCAGTCACCAAGGGAATTGGCGGAAGACCTAACCCAATGGAATAGGAAACTCATTCATGCATGCATGCATACACCTAACGCACTTGCATTATTTTGTTTTGTTGTGTTTTGTTTTTTTGTATTCACAGGTTTCAACGAAGAAAAAAAGAAAGCGTCAAATGCAAGCCAACCAGAAGCAGCAACAGTACAATGTCGGTAGTTTTCAGGAATGAATCACAGGGGGCGAGGCCCACACCAGTATCAATTTTGGGGCGAGGCCCACATCAATATCAGTTTGTGGGCGAGGCTCACATCAGTATCAGTTTGGGGCGAGGCCCACATCAGTATTAGTTTGGGGGCGAGGTCCGCATCAGTATCAGTCTGGGGAGAGGCCCACATCGGTATCAGTCTGGGGTGAGGCCCGCATCAGTATCAGTCTGGGGCGAGGCCTGTTGGATTTCTAGGTTAGTCCCAAGATCGATTCAAGCAAGAAATCATGTACGAATACAACAAAGAAGCATGGCGGAATCATACTTACATTGATCGGATTTGGCGATGCGTTGAACACAAAAATCTTCAAGCTTTCGACAATGGTCATTTTGTGCTCCTTGTCATTTTTGGTCAAGCTCCATGGATGGATCTCCAAGCTCCAAGCTTTGTGATGTGATTCCATGCTCATGAATAGGTTTCCTTATCACCTTGGATGACTCTTTTGGTGTGCTAGCACTTGGAAATTTTGCCACAAAATTCCATTTGGCTTCTCCTTTGTTCTCGGCCAAGCAAGAATCAATAAGAAAATTGGCACCAAGTGCCGAATGGAGAGAAGAAGAAAATTGGCCTCTTGGCCAAATTGTGTAGGGAGAGAGAGTGAGTGATGTTGTGTGTTGTGTATCTAATACACAAAATGAAATTCAAAATCCATTTACCAAAATTTGGTACAAGGCTTTAAAGCCTTCAACCACCTCCATCAATCAATGAAAAGTGACTAGTTATCAAATCACTCAAAGTGACTAGACATCACATCAATCAAAGTGACTAATGATTTGACGCTTGATGTGACTTGTGAGCCGCACTTGAATTCGAAATGCGAGTAGGCCCGCAAACACTCCCGGGCTCGGGTTCGCTAATTCCGAATTAACGAATTTTCCGTTGCAACGTAATTAAATAATTATGCCTAGCAAAATTACTATTCACGTCGCTAACGAAGAAATTCTAAATTAACTCGTTCGCCCGAATTAAAATCTAATTTTAATTCCGCGTCGAAATCCAATTTCGTATAATATATCGAATATATTATTTTAAACATGCCTCCCACTAAACGAATATTGCAAATTAATACTTGCCTCCCACTATTTTTCGGCGAGCCTCTAACCATCTGTGGAGTACTCGGGAAACCTTGTTTCCTAGTCGGCTAGGATCCCGTTAAATAACACACAATCTTGACTTTGGCCAACAAATTGTATGATAATTAACTAGGTAGATCTCTAAGATCAATTGGATCCCATCCAATTCCTAGATCCAGTAGGTGGACATCCAAGTCTGAAACATATATCCTATATATGCCAATATATCCAATATATTCCCTAACCTTTTTCCTCAGAATCAACTAAGCCTTGGCTTTGGCACAACAAACTTAGTGATCCCAGTTAAGCGGAACCCATTGACCATGGAAAGCTTCGTAATCGATGTCGATGGACAAGAAGTGATCTTGACTTTGGCCAACAAATCACAACTTGGACAAGACACCGATATGGAACAAAGCCTTTATGATTCAAACACATCCGCGACAGACAAAGGTCTTGACTTTGGCCAACAAACCAGTGCCAGTCTTGGATCTTGAGTAAGAATCACTCAATGGAAGGAAAGACGCTTAATATTTTGTGAGGGTTTTTGGCGTAAATTGGAAACCAATTTATTATCTTTATTAAGGTCTCATCATCATACACCCTTAAACATGCATTCTAAACACATAATAAGGCGCGTATAAATAAATATAATAACGGATGGATACTTAACACATTGTTCCTAGAACAAATCTCTCCATTTCCTCTCTCCCGCTAGCACAAGTATTACATCTACCCGATTACATAACACTTCTAAAGAAACCTCATTTACATTGAGGGGAATAGGTGAGAAGAGAAATACACAGAGTCAAGAGGTAATAGGCTGGACACGCAGGTCCAATTTAATAAATTATAAATTTATTACAACAATTTCCAAAAGTGCCCTCACCCATCTAATATCCATCTGATATACATTATTCATATATCGCATCCATGTATTCACACAAAGCATGTTATCAATCAATCTAATCCAATTAATTAATCCGAAATTAATGACCATCCAATGTTCAAACAACGATTTGATTTTGCACGAGTCAAACTCGTTTTGCGAATAAGTACTCAAAGTACGAATTCTTGAATTATATCAAACTACAACATTAAATCCAATTTAATTTGTATTTAATACTAATTCATTTTTTAATTCCAAATTAAATATTACACTTTTTAATGTCCCTTTACGACTTAGATTCTAAATCTAATCGTTACGGGTCTCAAAGCCCAATTAACATCCAATGTCAATTTAATTAAAGTCCGATGGGCTTTTAATTAATTTCTTAAGGCATGGACTTTTGGTCAATATGGGTCAAACCCAAATACCTAAGCCCATTTAAGAAATCACCCTTATTTGCTAAGAAACCAATTTAGGCCCATTAGGCCCAATTAAAATTAAAGGTCCATTTATGTCATATTTGGACTTTATGGAAATGGTTTTGGGCCCAATTGGATCCAACCAATTTAACCTAAACTAAACTTGGCCCAACCAAGCCCATTAAGCCCAATTACAACTTTAAAAGCCCAATTCCAAATTTGGCCTAATTAATTAAATTACCAAAATTCCAAATTTCATAATTTAATTAACCTAAAGTGTATGCCATAATTAGTTACTCAAATTAATATTTCCAAAACACTAATTTACACAATTAATTATGCTTATCATCATCAAAACATGTCCAACACATTTGAATCAAAAAATCAATCATTTTCCATGCTTACAAGTCCACGGCAATTAGAGATTATTTGTCCAATTCAAAATTCAATCCAATTAAATCGCAAATCAACATTTCCAAAATGATTTCAACTCATCCAATGAATCAAAAATAAAAAAATCACCATGACATAGGGCAGTCCAACTTTCGGCCAAGCCATAAAATGGGGAAAAATTTGATCCAATCCAATTTTCATCAAATTGATCATGCATAACACCATGTTATCATAATTTAAGCATACTCAAACAATCAATTTCACTCAAACATGCTCAAATCAATTTTGCCCAATTTTACCCTAATTTCAATTTCATGCTCAAAATGGCTCTTATACCATTGTTGGGTTTCTAGGTTAGTCCCAAGATCGATTCAAGCAAGAAATTATGTGCGAATACAACAAAGAAGTATGACAGAATCATACTTACATTGATCGGATTTGGCGATGCGTTGAACACAAAAATCTTCAAGCTTTCGGCAATGGTCATTTTGTGCTCCTTGTCATTTTCGGTCAAGCTCCATGGATGGATCTCCAAGCTCCAAGCTATGTGTTGTGATTCCATGCTCATGAATAGGTTTCCCTATCACCTTGGATGACTCTTTTGGTGTGCTAGAACTTGGAAATTTTGCCACAAAATTCCCTTTGGCTTCTCCTTTGTTCTCGGCCAAGCAAGAATCAAGAAGAAAATTGGCACCAAGTGCCGAATGGAGAGAGGAAGAAAATTGGCCTTTTGGCCGAATTGCGTAGGGAGAGAGAGAGAGTGAAGTTGTGTGTTGTGTATCTAATACACAAAGTGAGATTCAAAATCCATTTACCAAAATTTGGTACAGGGCTTTAAAGCCTTCAAGCACCTCCATCAATCAATGAAAAGTGACTAGTTGTCACATCACTCAAAGTGAGTAGACATCACATCAATCAAAGTGACTAATGATTTAACGTTTGATGTGACTTGTGGGCCGCACTTGAATTCGAAATGCGAGTGGGCCCGCAAACACTCCCGGGCTCGGGTTCGCTAATTCCGAATTAATGAATTTTCCGTTGCAACGTAATTAAATAATTATGCCTAGCAAAATTACTATTCACGTCGCTAACGAATTAATTCTAAATTAACTCGTTCGCCTGAATTAAAATCTAATTTTAATTCCGCGTCGAAATCCAATTTCGTATAATATATCGAATATATTATTTTATCGATTAATTCCAAATTAATCGTTCTCTCTCTTTAAATAATATTTTATCCCAGATAAAATATCTCCGTAATTAATCCCAGATTAATATTCTCTCTCTTATTATTAATCCCAGATTAATAAAGTGTGAGTCATACGTCATCGGTGAATCTTCGGGAAGCGACCCATGAGATCCCCGGATATGTTGGCAGTAAATCCGGTCGTCGGACTATCCGAACACGTACGTACCTAGTACTACATTTTTACCGATTTACAAGACATGGTTGGCTTCTAGCAAAGCACCGTGCCTAACCAATTCTCTAGAAATATTCTTACTGGAATATGTGATCTATATCAGGCGTAGTATACGTAAGTATTGCGTATTACGATCCAGCATCGGATGTCACGTGCAAGGCCTGAGGCTGGAATTGTGTCTGCCCCGTACAAAGCACATATCAGATCTCTGGTAACTAGTCTCTATAATCGGATAATCATGACCTAGTCATATTATCCCGATGACTGCAGTACATAAGAGCACCAGTTTTGTATCCTACGTGATCATCATCTCCACTATTACTGGAGTGATACTTCCATCTTGACATCACACCCAATACACTACGATTCTCAATATACCCAGAAGAGGCGTACACAGAACCTGTTAAAGCCCTGGATGACCAAAACCAAAGTATATTGATTGTCGCAAGTATTAGCGGTGCAAGTCTCAGGTTAAGACCAAATACACCTACCCTGATTCGGACTTCCATAGACACATAGTCATACTACAAATGGAATTCTGAGGGGTCTATCCAGAGCGAAGCTGTTCCCGTACCATCGGTAAACACAACCTCCTATTACACTTGCATGAGTATCATATACCCAAATATATGAGAACTATGTCGTTATGCTCCCACAACGTGCACAAGTGTAATACTAGTCTTTTACGCATTACCGATGTCCAATCTCGATAATACTCTGACTAGGGATATTTAATGATTAAACCTTTATGGATTGATACTGTCTCATATCATCTCAATCTGAAACTAATCATATGGACCTTTTATCATTTATACATCTAGGTAATCCAATTACAAATGATAAAAGGGCAATTTCCTTTGTCACATAGTTAATTTGTACAACAACACCATGACCTGTACAAATAGTGATGCTATGGGTCATAATTGTCCAATAATCTCCCACTTGGCCTATAGCCAATCACTCAAGTGTCCTACACCCGAACTATGTACGGTTCTCTCAAACTTCTGTTGAGAAAAGGCTTTCGTTAGAGGATTTGCAGTGTTTTCATCTGATGCGATTTATTCGATCATCACATCGCCACGATGTATGATCCGAACGAATCAGATGAATATTTGAAGTATATATCTGGATCGTTGATGAGACCATTAATTCTTTTGCCTGTACTATAGCCTAGTTAAGCTGCTAACAGAACTACTCCTAATCTTATTAGGATTATTATCGACCCAAATGGCTTCTATTGCTGCCTCAGCTGCAGCAATAATCCGCTTTTGTTGTTTATTCGGTAACAGTATCTTGCTTGGAAGATTTCCAGCTCACTGTTCCGTTATTCAAACTTTATAGTACCGTTGTTACGACTTATAGTCGTTTTTATCGGTTAGGAAACTTACAGCAGTGAACTCAGTCACTTCAAGTTCTCATTCTCCATAGTATAAGAAAGCATCCTTAGTTCATCTAAGATACTAAAGGATGTTCTTAACATCAATCCAGTGACTATCACTTGGATTGGCCCGATTGTGACTCCACATGCTCTAAGTATATGAGACACCAGGTCGGGTACATTTATTTCAATGTACGAGTTCTCGGAGAGTGCCAACAACTTTTAGATCTATCCCAGTAGATCCTTATTCCTAGAATAAAGATTGTCTCTCCCAAGAATTCTACGGAGAATTTTCATGAAAGCCAAGCTTTCACCGATTGTATTATGGGAATATCATTTCTAAGAAATGACATATTATCATTATTTAGGACATCACTGTCAGTGCGCTCCCAGTAACCTCCTTATATACACAAGAATCATTTTGTTTTGAGTTAAATAATATATCATTATAATTACATCAAAATGATAGTTCCAAGAACGCAATGCTTGCTTCAATCCATAAATGGATCGAATAACCTGCAAACCTTGTTTGCTAGTTTTGGTACGACAAAACCGTCAGGATGTTGTAAACATCCTCCAAAAGGTTTCCGTTAAGGAAAACGGTTTTGGCATTCAGCTGCCATATTTCATAAATGAAACATGCAGCTTCAGCAAGCATTATCCAAATGGATTTAACAATGGCAACGAGTAAAAGGTTTCATCGTGATCGACACAATGTTGATAACGATACCCTTTCGCTACAAGCCTAGCTTTTGTTACGTTGGTTGTTGCCATCCATGTATGTCTTCCTTGAAGACTTTCATAGTACCAATAGGCACAATGCCTTCCGGTACATCAACTAGTGTCTAAACATAGTTGGTATACATGGGATCCATTTCGGACTTCATGGAACTTTGCCATAATAGAGAGTCAATACCTTGTATCACTTCCTCATACGTAGTCAGTTTGTATTCCTCAATAAGATTGACATCTTTATGAGGTGATATCAGAAACCCATACCTTCCAGGATGTTTTCTGACTCTCTCCGACTTACGCGGTTCTTGTGTATTCGAAGATTATTGGTATAGTTTCATCCTTGATGAACTATTTGTGTTCCATTAAGGAATCGGTGCCTAGAATAGTATTACTCCGATTTTCATTGAGTTTTACTTTCCTCCTACTTACCACTGCATATAGGTATTCCTCTTAGGAAAACCGCATTGCGAGCAACAATTAAATTGTTCTCTTGTGAGTTGTATAAGTACTATACTTTGGTTTCCCTAGGATAACCTACAAATTAGGCACTTATCTGATTTGGGTTCTAGTTTGGTATCATCCAAACGTATGCCTAGCATTCCCAAATCTTCAGGAATGAGAAACCCGGTTTCTTTCCTGTTCATATCTAATATGAAGTCTGTCAAACAGATTTTCATGGAACCTTATTCCAAATAAGTTTTGCACTGTTAAATGCGTATCCGTTGAAGGAAATGGTAGCTCATAGCGACTCATGATTAACCTTATCATGTCCAACAAAATCCGGTTTCTCCGTTCAGACACACCGTCAAATTGACGTGTTCCGGGAGAAGTCCTCATTGAAAGAATACTATACTCTTTCAAGTATATGAGAAACTTACTGCTTAAGTATTTTCTACCACGGTCTAACCGTGACGGCTTTAATACTTTAGTCGATCTGTTTGTCTACTTCGTGTCGAAACTTTCTGAAAGTTTTCGATTCGTGTTTCGAAAGAAACACATAACCATAACGCGATGCCACATCTGTAAAGGTTATGAAGCGTTCATATCCACCTCTAGCCTAGCTAGATATGGGCCCACTTACGTCACTATGAACGAGGGCTAACAGATCGGTGGAACTTACACTTTTACCAAGTAAAGGTGTTTTAGGCACTTTGCCCAATAAACTAGATTCGTAGTGTGGGAACACAGAAACTGGGTGACGCATGCTGTTCCGGGCTCGCGGCCCGGTTGGGAGTACGGAATAGCCCGTGGGGGACTAAACCGGAGAATGATGGAGTCGCCACCCGGTGTGAACCGGGACAAAGATTTAAGGCCGCACTCACCCCTCGCAAGGGAAGACCTCAAACCGGTAGGTTCAGAATGGTCCCTTACTTATGCCACTTGTAATAAAATGATTTGTGCGATAATTCAACCAAGCCTAAGCAACATTTATTTCCAAGGATAATTCACTCATAAGTTCGCATGCATAAGTACAAAGATCATATCTAAGTTCATATAACACATTTTCATGTTTGTATACAACCTATTTGGATGTAATCTATGTCCAAATTTGCATACAACCTATTTGTATATAATCTATGTCCGAATTCACATGCATAAAGGTAAATTAACATACGGCAAGCATACAACTTAATAAGCACATTGTACTTATACATGTGGGGAATAAAAATAAATGGCAATTGCACAATCATGCGTAATGAAAAGTGGCAATCATATTCATAATACAAAAGGATAACTGATAGGGGCAATTACGCATAGAATATGATGAAAAGGACTCAGTTCAGTGTGTGTGTGTTCGTGTAGCGTTCGTAAACGTGTTCGAACGGTAAACAGAAGGTTCGCGTTCGTATAGCGTTCGAACAACGTGCATAAGTGTAATACTAGTCTTTTACACTTATATGAGAACTATGTCGTTATGCTCCCACAACGTGCATAAGTATCCTATACACTTGCATGAGTATCCTATACCCAAATATATGAGAACTATGCCGTTATGCTCCCACAACGTGCATAAGTGTAATACTAGTCTTTTACGCATTACCGATGTCCAATCTCGATAATACTCTGACTAGGGATATTTAATGATTAAACATTTGTGGATTGATACTGTCTCATATCATCTCAATCCGGAACTAATCATATGGACCTTTTATCATTTATACATCTAGGTAATCCAATTACAAATGATAAAAGGGCAATTTCCTTTGTCACATAGTTAATTTGTACAACAACACCATGATCTGTACAAATAGTGATGCTATGGGTCATAATTGTCCAACAAGGCCCACATCAGTATTAGTCTAGGGGCGAGGCCCACATCGGTATCAGTCTAGGGCGGGGCCCACATCAGTAACAGTCTGGGGCGAGGCCCACATCAGTATCAGTCTGGGGCAAGGCCCGCATCAGTATCAGTCTGGGGCGAGGCCCACTTCGGTATCAGTCTAGGGCGGGGCCCACATCAGTATTAGTTTGGGGCGAGGCCCACATCAGTATCAGTTTGGGGGTGAGGCCCGCATCAATATCAGTCTAGGGCGAGTCCCACATCGGTATCAGTCTGAGGGCGAGGCCCGCATCAGTATCAGTCTGGGGCGAGGCCCACATCAGTATTAGTCTGGGGGCGAAGCCCACATCGGTATCAGTCTAGGGCGGGGCCCACATCCGTATTAGTCTGGGGCGGGGCCCACATCAGTATCAGTCTAGGGGCGAGGCCCACATCAGTATCAGTCTAGGGCGAGGCCCATATCAGTATCAGTCTGGGGCGAGGCCTACATCAGTATCAGTTTGGGGCAAGGCCCACATCAGTATCAGTCTGAGGGCGAGGCCCACATCGATATCAGTCTGGGGCGAGGCCCACATCTACATCAGTATCAGTTTGGGGACGAGGCCCACATCAGTATCAGTTTTGGGATGAGTCCCAAGGTTGAGGCCCACATCAGTATGAGTCCCAGGGTTGAGGCCCACATCAGCATCGGTATCAGGTTTGGGGATGAGTCACAGGGTCGTGACCCACATCATCAGCAGTTTTGGGGATGCGTCCCAGGGTCGAGGCCCACATCAACATCAGTTGTGGGGATGAGTCTCAGGGTCGTGACCCACATTGTCAGCGGTATTGGGATGCGTCTCATGGTCGATGGCCCCCTGCATAATCATTTCCAATTATTGGGATGCGTCCCAGGGTCGTGGACCCACTGTATCAGCAGTTATAGTTCCGGGATGCGTCCTAGGGTCGAGGCCCACACATCATCAAACGCCGAAAATGGCGCTCCAAAATGGAGCACAGTTGAAAAAGGGACAACTATCACATTAGACGCCGAAAATGGCACTCCGAAATGGAGCATGGTTCGGAAATGGACCAAGGAAGGCCTAACTCATCGAAATAGGAAATATATCCATGCATACATGCATACATATCACATACATGCAATTTTTGTTTTGTCTTCGCAGGTTTGTAGCGGCAAAGACCATCTCATCAAGTAACGGTTCAAAAATGAGCCACATTCACACACAACAGATGCCGAAAATGGCGCTCCAAAATGGAGCACACACAACAGATGCCGAAAATGGCGCTCCAAAATGGAGCACACACGACAGATGCTGAAAATGGCACTCCAAAAATGGAGCACAGTTCGAAAATGGACCACCAGATCAACTCAGTTCGAAGCAGCAGACAAGTCATGTGGCAGCTAGTGAGCCAGGTAAGTACAAATGCATTGTACAACTTTGATAGGATTGTCATTGTCACACACTGTACAAGTCCCGTCAAAGTGGGGGCGACTGTAGGCACTGTATTTTGCATATAAGTCTCGATGATGAGTCTCGTACGGAGGCACTACTCTTTAGGTTGCGGAAGTCAAGGGAAACGAATGTCGGAAGGGGAAATTCAGAATAAGTATGTCATCGAATTCAATTGACATGTTCACTGCTTTCGTTCGTGCTACATTCGTGAACACGTTCGAACGTCAAGCAGATTACGGGTGTTCGTGTAGCGTTCGAAAAGGCATTCGAACGGTGTTGGTACTTCTAGTTTTGTTGCTAGCCTCACTCCCAAGCCCAATTGGCCCACCAAAACCCACCCAAAAATAATTAAAACATTTAAAACATGTCACAAATTAAAATAATATCCTTCCTAAATTAGATAAATCATATCCCAATCTAAATAATCACATACCTAATCAAATAAAATCAAATATATGATCTTCATAATTAAGCCAAATCATGTCCCCAATTAACTAGATATTTTCCTTGTGAAACACTAATTAGAATATTCCCCCCATAATTACTTGATCCCATTCCTATTCAAACAAGAGAAACCCTAGTCTTTGCCTATAAAAGAAACACAAATCCAACCTTAGAACCCCTAGCTCATTCTCACAAAAACACAAAAGAAATAAACCTAAGATACACGCCCAAGACAACAAGAACAAGAAAACAAATAATCCTCTTCTCCTCTTCTCTCTAGCAACCGAATACTCAAACATCAAAACCCCCAAACTACACCATTACTGTTGGGGTTGGTGCTCAGAGTGCCAATTCCCGGTTGTATTTCTGTTGAATACTTCTATAAAA
Source organism: Zanthoxylum bungeanum (assembly GCA_019454045.1). Lineage (NCBI taxonomy): Eukaryota > Viridiplantae > Streptophyta > Magnoliopsida > Sapindales > Rutaceae > Zanthoxylum > Zanthoxylum bungeanum. Next base: position 39,759 of record SKCR01036635.1, read on the forward strand.
CATTATTATTATGAATAATATATGCAGTTTCTATAATATAATCTATCTTTCTATATGGTAAAGACGTAATGACCCTAGAATGATTAGTCATGATACAGTTGCAAAAGCGTCGCAACAGACATTGAGAAGTATCATGACGTTGTCATTCTCAGACAGTTTCTGGTCAAGGTTTACACTACTTGGTCAGTATAGTAAACCCGTTGAGACCGATACATGTCATATACTGGAATATATGATTCCAATGGTTTCTCAATGAACCATAAGTCTTGGAGACTAGTATAGACGTGTAGGTGTTTATAGCGGATAAACACTGAACGACTCACCGAAGATTCTTAATGGATGGTACACCAGCGTCAATAAGAATCTTCTTGGGTTGAGTAGCACTTGTGATTCTTAGACTTGAGATGCCATTGTGGGCACATGAGACATCTTCTACACTTAGACGGCAGTCACATCACCGATCTATTAAGATCAGACCTCCGCCTGTTCGTTGGGTGTAGATAGATCCTCAGGGTGTCCTATGTGTGTCAAGATAGGATCCGTCAGTTCTGTGTACTAGAGCATATGTAGTCCATATGATTAGCAATCAGATAAAACCATGGGCCCGTGGTAAAGTTTAGAAGCTAGTTCTAAACATTCTTTTAGAGATTGCTAATAGAATAGTCGACTGGATAATCCCGATAAAGATTTGACGTTTTCATCTATATCTCTGGGATTTATCCGGATACCTGTGACGGAGGAATTATACATTTGCCATGACCTCGACCTGTGTGGTTCAGCGAGATTATCCGTGATCGTTATAATCTACGGGTGGATAGATTATGGACACGAAATTTGATTTCGTGACGGATATACCTGAATCTAGAGAGTCTCAATAATGAAACATACTCGTAGAGCACTAGAGCAACATTAATAAATAATATTGATTATTTATAAAATCGTTTAAAGGTTAAACGCAAGATACGTGCTAAAGGGATTAGATAGTCATTTGCCTAATTATTGTGTATTTACATTTAATACTTGATTAATTTGAATACACATTAATTAATAGTCAAAATGAGTAATTTGACTTATATCCTAAATGAATATATGTTTTTAATATTTAATATAAATATTATACATATATTTAATATATTTGTATTTGATTAATTAATTGATTATTTAATTGTTAAATGATTAAATTAATTAAAATATAAATATCTTACATTAGGATATATTAAGTAAATGATGTTAGTTGCCTTTTTTGACTTAAACAAATATCTAATAAAGTTTTATTAAGATATTTATGCAAGTTGATAACATTAGTTTGAAATGAAATTGAAATTTATAAACTTGCAAAAGCCAAGGTGAATTTTTTCGGCCAAGGCTTAAATGTTACAAGTATATATTGATTTTCATTTCACTTTACACTTAACCTAATACAATTTACTAAAAGAAACTCCATTGAAGAAACTTAAAGAAAGCTTGAGAAAGAAAGAAAGATTAAAGAAAGCTTGGAATTTTAGTAAGTTTTTCAAACTTGCTATTAGAGAGGAAATTGTTCCTTAGGTTCTAGGCTTCAACATGTGATGTTCTTAGATTATTTATTTCTTTATTTCTTTGTGTTTTTGTTGATGGAAGTTTGATTGAAGTGTTGAGCATGTATGGTGAAGGAAGGTTGTGACTATTGTAGTTGTAAACTTTCTTTTAAGGTTTTTGAAACCATGTTGCTAATCTAGAGTTATTGACCCACTCTTAAATGACCTAGATTTGATCTTGAGTTGTTTCATTGTGTTGAGACTTGGATTGGATGGAAGAATGATGATTGAAGTAATTGATTTAATGTATTTGGTCTAATTTGTCCAATTTGTAGAAATTGTAAAATTAGGGTTCATGACCAATTTCAAATTTGGGGATTTTCATATATGTTTTTTATTTGTGTGTGTATATGATGCATATAAAGTTTCATGTTTATTGGATTACATCTTGATGTGTTTTGATGCATGAAATGACAAAATGCACAAACCCCCCCTTTGATGGTGCTCTCGGCTTTGGTGAAGAAAAATGGGGATTTTGGTTGTTTTGGTATTTTTATGTTTTGAACATGCTAAGTTCATCTTAGAAATGATTTAGAATCATCAATTTCGGATTAAAATGGACAAAAATACCAAGTAAGGGTAATTTGGTAAATTCACTTAAATATGATTTATTGAATTTTATTTCATAATTTGATTATTGGAATATTAAATAAATATGTTTATTTAATTAATCCGAGAAAAAGTTTTTGAAATCTGAAAATCGGATTTTCACCGCTTCCGCTGCGTTACCGGATTCACCCCCTAAAAACCCTACAATTACATCACCGAAACAGTCCCAAAATCGCAGCCCTCCATTCACCGAAAACATATACCTAAACCATAGCTTAACCACCGAAAATCACAGCAGCAAAACAGAGTAAAAATAGCAGCAAAACAGAGGAAATGACAGCTCAAAATAGTGAAGCAGCGAACGTGAGCAGTGGACCAGTGAATCGGAGGAGTTGCGTAGCATCAACCCTTCCGACGGCCGTGTAACGCACTTTTGAGAGACAACCTAAGAGGTTAGACCTGAGGGCACCCTTCTTATTTATTCTCATCTTTTTTGTTGTTTATTGGAATTCCTTCGTATGAGAGTCGTTTGTTGATAGATGTTGTGGTCCTTGGATGAATGGAATATGTGTTCTTTCTTGTGGTATATCGGATGGAAATCCGAACGTAAATTCCGTAGCCGAATCCGAATAGATGGTATTGCGGTTTGCACTCGGGATACAATGCCACGTATCACTTGAGATATTCACACATTTTGTTTCATCCAACCTTGTATTCGAGCATGATTGGGTTGCTAGCATGTTATTTATCTTTTAAGCATGATTTAATCATTAGTATGCTATTACTTTCTGCATTTTACTTTCTATGCATTGTGATGTGATGCGCATGGGCTTAGTATGTTGGTCTAAAGGTTCTCAATTTGAGGGGAGAAAAGTCCAAAAGGCTACCTTTACGACAATACTTTGCCGCACCGGACGAAGTGTGTTTGATTGAACATGAGATACGTTTAATCAGATATACGGAAGTCCACATTATTGTCTCATTCATTTGTATGCATTGTGATGTAATGCGCATGGGCTAACTAGGGTGGATTAAAGGTCCTCTATTCGAGGGAAATGCCTAAAGGCTACCTTTTCCACGATATTTTGCCGCGCCGGATGAGGTGCACCTGATTGAATGTGAAACGTGTTCCATCGGGCACATGTGGTCCTACATTGTGTATTTGTTTATCCATATATATGTTTGTGTCATTTCTGATGCCATTTTTGGCAATCTCGTTCGAACGCGTTTCCAAACGCTGCACGAACATATGCATTCTGTCTCATCTCGTTCGAACGCGTTTACGAATGCTACACGGACGTATGCATTCTGTCTCATCTCATTCGAATGCGTTTGCGAATGCTATACGAATGTATGCATTCTGTCTTATTTTCGTTCGTACGCGTATCAGAACGCTACTCGAACGCTTGTATTCTGTTTACCGTTCGAACGTGTTTACGAACACTACTCGAACACGCATGCATTTTATTGTATCATGCATCAGGTCTCATCCCGTTCGAATGCGTTATCAAATGCTATACGAACGTGGACATTCTGTTTATCGTTCGAACATGTTATCAAACGCAACTCGAATGCTTACATTCTGTTTATCGTTCGAACGCGTTATCAAACGCTACTCGAACGCTTGCATTCTGTTTACCGTTCGAACACATTTACGAATGCTACACGAACGCGCACACACTGGACAGATTCCTTTATCATGTTTCATGCATGTTTGTTCCCCTAGTCATTCCCTTCCCCATCATATGTTTAGTTAGCTTTCTTCAATATTTATGCACTTAATTGCCCCTCTTTAATATACATGCTTGTACAATGATTGTTTATTTACGTCTCTGTGTTTATCAATATAATTTGTATATGAAATTTTATGCTTGTCGTTATTCCAATTCATGCATGAACTTAGAAGTAGATTATCCTTGGAAATATAAATTGCTTAGGCTTGGTTAGATCATTGCACAAATCATATCATTACAAGTGACATAAGTAAGGGACCATTCCGAACCCAACCGTTTGAGGTATTCCCTTGCGAGGGGTGAGTGCAGCCTTAAATCATTTTCCCGGTTCACACCGGGTGGCGACTCCATGTTATTTCTCCAGTTTAATTCCCCCGTGGGCTATTCCGTACTCCCAACCGGGCCGCGAGCCCAGGACAGCGTCGTCCAACATCTGTGTCCTACAACGATCTCTAAATAACACTCGGAACTTGCTTCCGAAGTTATACCATGGCCATGGATTTACTAGAATGCAAACACGTGCATGATACATATGCCCTATACACAAAACTGATGGATTCTATCTTGATACGCACTGGATATCATGAGCATCAGTCCACACCCAACGAACATGCGAAGGTCTGATCTAAATAGATCAGTGACGTGACTGCCATCAAAGTGTGGAAGATAACTCATATATTCACTGTGGTATCTCAAGTCGAAGGACCACTATGCTCACTCAACTCGAGAAGATTCCTATTGACGTTGGTGTACCATATATTAGGAAATCTTCAGTGAGTCGTTCAGTGTTTATCAAATAAACACCTACATGTCTATACGAGTCTCCCGAGACTCATGGTTCATTGGGATAAACCATCAGATCAAGTAACGATATATGACATGTACTGGTCTCAGCGGATTTTACTAACCGACCCGTGTTAGTAAATCTTGACCAAAAACTTTATTTAAGGATATACAACTTATAGTGACGCTTCCCAATGTCAATTACAAACTACGTTGTAACTGCGCACTATGTTGTAAATCCTAAGGTCTTTGTCTAATATACACGTATCACTAAATCATATTTAGTTTCAATCTAATCATAATTAGATATCTAATCGCAATTAGATCGAATATGTATATAAAAGACAAGAGGTGCTACCATTAAATAAGTAATATTATGGAAAAATGAATTGATTGTATTTATGAATCAGACATAAATACGATCTGGATTGGCACTCTGAGCACCAACCCTAACAATTTCTCCCACTTTCTCTAGTGCCAATCCACGGTATCATATACACATCTCAATATGTATCACACACTCATGGCCTTCAAGAGCTCACTTAGCACTCAAGAGGTATGCAACAACAAGTAAGCCTGCTTTAATAAATTAAGTCTGTCCAACAAACCCAATTGTTTTCCTTTACCAACATCATTCATATTTTGTAGAGCCCAAGTTCTACATCAATATGACTCAGATTTGACATCAATATTGTGCTATAGTTATAAAGTTGTCTATGTATTTAGAGATCAAATCCAAAATATTATGTAGACAATAGCAAGCACAACACTAATATCAAAACTTCTAATCTATAAGGTCACTATGCAACTTCATAAGTCAATACTTCATAAGTTACAAGTGATTCTACTAATTCAGTAGAATCAAGTGTGACATTTCCACTGCATCTTTTCTGACTTTATATGACGTAGACCATCTAACGTCATAATTAGACTCAAAACTAATCTGACCCTAATAGTTGCGGATTATATTCTCCATCAATAAGAAACTTGTTCTTAATATCTCAAGGATAATAAAGAACATGTTTCAAGATACATCCTATGGTCTGCAGCATATCAAAATAACTCGTAACATTTATAATTAAATTGATATCTTTAATCGCACTTTATATAGTATTCATTATGCCATCATCCTATGAAGCATAAGATTGACTAGACATTCTAATCAATATCTATTTCGACAAAGGAATCATCCTTTACGAAAAATAAATATTATATACAAGAGATACATTAACTGTCAAACAGTTATACTAACTGTCATACAGATAGTCTTAATAAGTCCTTTATTAGATCATATCTAATGCACGACTAATGGAGTATCTCACAAGTCTCTTAGTTTTATATCATATATGAAACTTTATATCAAATATAACAGAGAATTATCCCACTGCTATCACGGAGAAAAGAAGACTTAGGTAAACCTTTTACCTCACAAACATTTCATTATTACATTAATAATGATAATGTCGTTAGGATATACAACACTAGAAAGAAATTTGCACGCTCCCACTGAACCTACTATTACATATGTATTCTCTATGCTTTGATAAAATCAGACAATCTGACTGTATTAAAATTAGAGAACACAGATTTCCGGAAAGCTTATTTGAGTATACAATTGGCTCTATAAGCTAGTATATCAAACTGTGATCTTAGCAGAATACAAACTCTAGGGCCATTCTAGAATGAAATCTTCAAACAAAGAAATCACAATGGATCTCTCATTCGAAGAAACCATTTAGGAATGCCACTTTGCATTCTTTAGCCAAAATACATAGTTTAATATCAACATTAACCAACAGATCTTTAATTGTTCAATCAGTGTGACTAGAGACAAGCTTCCTCATAATCTACAATAGATCACTGAGTATAACTTTTCTCACTGTCATACTATAAAGGTCAAACCTTTATCAAGCTCACTTTGCTTTTGCTGCTTAAATAATTTGCACATTTTACGAACGATTCATAAAGAAAGTTTAATCAAGTTCAAAACTTGATCGTAGTAAGTTATGAACAATCTAGATCTATGGTTAAATTCTAACTTCCGAAATCTATATCAAATATCGTTCCTACTATAAGTTATAGGATAATTTTCTTCAATAAGAAAACAACAGAACCATTAAGTATCAAATACTTTTGTAACATGTCAGAAAATGGTGAAGCCACGTTGTAGGACACGTGTCGCGACACAAAGATTCCATGTGTCACGACGTGCTTGTAGAATTTACGACGTGCTTGCAGAATTTATGACGTGCTTGCAGAATTTACGACATGCTTGCATAATTTACGACGTGCTTGCAGAATTTACGACGTGCTTGCAGAATTATTTTTTTTCATGTCTGATTTGTCCCGTCGAGCTTCCGAGCAGTATTTTTCATGACAAAAACATAAAATAACACAGTAAAAGCACTCAAAGCATAACTTTAAAATATTATTTCACAAATGTGTCAATTTAAGGGGATTAGTGAAACTATAAGTATAAAATGATTAACTTATCGTCTAATAAATATGCACTTTTTAGTATTCATCAGCCAACTTGTTATTACGATCTTTGAGATCAACATGGTTGGTGGATTATAGGGATGGTGGGTAGATATTGTCGCTTTTCGTCATGTCTGCTATGATTATGTTGATGGGTGATTCCCACACCACTATAGCGGCTAGAACTGGTGATGTGGAATTTAAATTTTATTTTATGAAATATGGAAGGATTGATAACCTAGAACTTTGGGTATGACATTAATAGCTAACCATATAGATTTATGATTTATATGAGAATATTGTTTCTATGAAGAAAAATTTCTTTTATATTAAGAAATAGTGGGAGCTCAACCTTCAATAATAAATAAAAAATAGTAGGGATTCTACCTCTTGACAATCGACAAGCCATAAATTATTTCCTATGCAAAATTAAAGAATTTTACGATCTGATTCTAATTTTTTACTCATGGTTCAAACATGATTGAAAGTGACAAATAAATTTTTTATAAAATTTGAAAATAACATCTGAAATGCTTATATATTGATATGTTTATTTTTATATATGCATGTTATTAATTCTGTTAAAGTCTATGTTGTCTTCTAAATTTGTAATGAAAAACTTAGAAGAAACTGGTGTAATTCTCATAATTAAATTACTAGGTTAGAAAAAAGGGAATCTAAGAATAAATTTGCATGTACTCCTTATGACTCTAGTGTAAAGTTGTTCAAGAACGCTGGTGACAGTGTTAGACAATCTGAGTGTGCAAAAAACATTGGTAGTTGGAGTTATGTTTATGATTGCACTAGACCTGACACTGATATGTCGTAGGATTATTATGTAGATTTACTAGTAGACCTGGTATGAGCATTGACTTACTATTGAGAGGGTCATAAGGTACCTGAAAAAGACCATAAACCTAGAATTACATTATCGGTGGTTTTCCAATTCCAAGACTACCAGCGGATATATTTCCCGGAGTCTGAGATGATAGCACTACCATCAGCTAGTGAAGAAGCAGTTTGATTAAGAAGTTTGCTATTAGATACCATTTTTATGGGAGAGACCGATACCAGTTGTCTTGGTCCGGTGTGATAGTACCACATCTATTGTAAATATTCAGAACTGTTATTTTAACAATAAGAGAATGCAGATATACAATACAATTAGAGAATACCTCTCTTCTAGAGCTGTAAGAATAGATCATGTACGGACTGATGATAACTTAACTTATATTTTGATGAAAGGACTAGCAAAAGAGAAGGTATCCAATACCTAGAAAAGAATGAGACTATTGCCATTAGACAGTCACTAGTAATAATAACCCGACCTAATAGACTGGAGATCCTAAGAAATAGGTTCAACGAGTAATAATAAGTCATGAAGTGAGGATGAATCATGCTATTATTTTATTTGTGAGTTCCATTATGAGAGCATGATATCCTGAAACAATAGAAGAATGAGTTATTTAACTCTTAATGTATTTTATACTCTATGTAGAGTGGAGTACCTAGTTACATGAGTACTCTTGATAGACACACCTATGTGAATGTAGAAGTGAGGCCGCTTCTTATGAAATTTTGGATAAAAATTTCTAGAGCATTCACTATACTGGGATATACGAGCACGACCGTAATGCTCGGGCTTTTTGACTTCACCCTTAAAGGTTTGTGTGTGTAACGTTGTCAGAGATAGAGTTCAAAACTATGAGTTACTCTAGTATAATCTGAATCATCAACACTATGTAAATGTTTAAGTCGATAGACACCTTTATTTATGCACGATCTTATGTTATATTGCTCGATGAAAATATTTTATTAAAATTCAAGTGTGAGATTGTTAATTTTTAAAGAATTTTAATATTAACTTTAATATTTTAAGGAGTTACAAGAAGTTAATTTTTGGAGAAGTTAAAAATCATATTATTTTGATTGTCTAAGTTACAAAATTTCATCATTAATATTGATGTTAATGTGTTTTAATTTAATTAAAAAAATCATAACTCCACTCTTCAACTAACTTGAGGTTTTTTTTTATGTCCATAAAAATTCACCAACAAAAGTTTTTATAATAAAAGAAAGCAAAGGAAATGGCATGTCTTTTGAACTCTCAGCCACTTGAACACTCTTCCAATGTCCAATTTGGCTACTACCCCTTTGGCTTTTGATCCCTCATTGTTTTTTTGATGATATATCTTGGCTAAAGCTCTGGCAGTTTCCAACCATTCCCTTGAGGAACCTGATCTTGAATCTGAGGTATATAGTTGTATCTTCTAGAAACCAACAAATAAGCAAAGAAATTGATCAAGCTCAATACGAAAAGCAACCAGAAGAAGAAATTCAAATGGTTCCTGTTAATATTATTGCCTATTAGCCAGCCTCCACTTTTAGTAACCCCCTTTGTTGCTCTGTTAATTACGTAAACCAAAATGGTGCTAAAAATACCAAGCGCCATTGAACTCCAAAGAAAGCAAGTTGAAAGAGATTTTAGTCCTTTGGGTGCCTCTGAGTAGAAATATTTTGGCAATCCTACGTATGTGAACATGTCCGCAGTTCCAAACACAAAGAACTGAATCGATAGCCAAAATGTGCTGATTGTCTTTGTAAGATGTAAATCTGAAGAAAATTCGATTTAGATGATGTTCCCGAGCAAATAATTTTGGTTGTGAGAATTTTATTTGGTTTTATGCCAAATCGATTGAGACAACATATTTTCTAGGCTTATTTTATCCTGGGGACGGCGGGGCTGACATACTGCTAGTTTAAATTCTGGACAAAGCCGCGAAACATATTAAAGAGAGCGACCTAGTCCGCGACTCAACCTAGCTTTATTTTTTGTATTCATGGTGAACAATAATATTTTTCTTATTTTGTACATTGTTCCAACATGATTACTTTGATATCTACCCAACATTCCTACTATATATGCAATATCAGGCTTTGTACAGACCTGAGCATACATTATGCTTCCAATTACAGATATATAAGGAATGTTGCTCATCTGTTCCCTTCGTAAATTATTCTCTGGGCATTGTTTCAAACTGAATTTGTCACCTATAACAATAAATGTCACACTAGGTAAACAATCATTCATATGAAATATCTCAAGGACTTTATTATTATAGGTTTCTTAAGATAGTCATAATATCCCTTGGGATCCATCATTTTGAATCTTTATACCAATGGCATAAGAGGCTTCGCCCATATCTTCGTTTCAAGATATTGCTAGAGAAATTATTTTTTCATGAAGCAAACCCAAATCACTTGAAGAAAGAAAAATATCATCTACATATAGGAATAAAAAAAAAAAATTTCTCCCATTGAATTTATGGTATATACATTGATCCACAATGTTTTTCGTGAAACCACATAAAGAAATTACATTATGGAACTTTAAACACCATTGACGAAATACTTGTTTTAATCCATATATAGACTTATTTAGCTTATAAACCAAGTGATAGTATTTATTTGAGATAAACCCTTCTGGTTGTTTCATGTAAACGTCTTCCTCTAAATCTTCATTTAAAGAGGCTATTTCACATCCATCATGGTGTAGCACATATCAAAATGAGCTACTAATACCACGATTATCCTGAAAGAATCCTTTCTAGAGACCGGAGAGAAGTATCATGATAATCATTTTCATCTCTTTGAGTGAATCCTTTGGCTACATGTCTTGCTTTATATCTTTCGACATTACCTGTAAACTCTATTAAAAATCCATTTATAGCCAATGGCCTTTGTTCCTTTAGGCAACTAACCAATATCCCTTTAGGCAACTAAACAATATCTCAAACTTGGTTATTAACCATTAAATCCATATCATCTTTCATGGTATTAGACCACAATATAGATATACTACTACTCATAGCCTGCGAAAACGTGACAGGGTCATCTTCAACACCAATGTCCATATCAGATTCTTATAAGTACATGACATAGTTAGAAGAAATAGCAGGTTTTCTTATCCTTGTAGATATCCTTGAAGCTATACCAACATCCTCTTGAGGAGGATGTTCAATAACTGGATCTTCAAGAATATTCTCTTCATGATGTGGTTATTCGAGAATTGGTTGTTGATAATTGAATAAATTTTGATGATTATCTCGAATTACGCTAAATTGAAATGAAGATTCAGGAGTAGGCTCTAAATTCTTATCTTCCTCAAAAACTAAGTTTCGATGTTGACTACTCCCACTAATTGCATCATTCTCTATAAATCTTGCATTTCGTGCCTCTATAATTGTATAAGTATGAGATGGATAATAAAATATATATCCATTAGACCTTTCTACATAGCAATGAAAAAACCACTGACTGTTATAAAGTCTAATATTTTCT